>WOGR01000459.1:0-25541 GCA_015342045.1 Leptinotarsa lineolata | reverse complement strand
CTCGTAATTATTTTCTTGATTGTCAGCAAACATCAATGTGTGTACCGGGTGTAATGGAAGTGTCGACATTTTGTTGGTGTACTTTGAGATCTGTTGGATTGAGAAAGTTTATTTAACTTTTCGATTCAGTACAGTGAATCGTACTCAAAAATGAAGGAAAAATTCTTGAAAATTCTTGCCATTCCGAAGTTTGTCGAACGTGCACAAAGGCCGTTCGGACATTTTACCAAGATTTAGATTTCAAACCGGGTGATCGAAAAAGCTATCAAAAGGCCCCTTGGGTTTTGGGACAAATCCTGATCGCTGATTAGCAAGAGAGAGTTCAATTCTTTTGTATAAGGATAGTCGACTTTGAACTTAATCTTGTACTGAACGAACTTGGAAATAGACGATTTTCGTAAAAATTTTTGCTGAAATTGAGAATTTCTGAGAAATTTCTGCTGAAACTTTGGAGATTCTACGAGTGGATTATATAAATTTGAATTCATGAACCACGTAATCTCGAGTTCTTTTCAGAGCTAATCGAGATAGAAAGCGGACTAGGAGCTACAGGAAGCAGAATTTGGAATAAACTCCAGTTGGAGAGCTACGGTTGCAGTTTTTTGGTGGAACTTGTTGGAATTTAGTGATCCAATGAATACCCTGGACACAGTGGATATTATAGAGACGCAGAATAACATTTTCAGGAATTTTGATACTGCTAATTCTGGTCTTCTGCTGTTCAAGTTCCTGCTAGACGCGCCGTCTCCTAAAATCCTACAAAGAGAAGAGTAGGTCCTCACTTAAGTTGCCTACTCTCAGGTACCGACCACCTTGCGGTGTTAAACGGTCTGGTATTACGAAATTAAAGCGGAGAGGTCGATACACCTTCGGGCTGTCAACTCCACGTAACCGTTGGGACCTTCCAGGACAACGAAACCTATCTTGCAAATCCTGCGAGCGGCCCTCATCCTAGGGTGCAGTTCAGCTATTAGGCTCCTTGTTCCTAGACACTAGCTCAGTTCACCTAGTAGGCCTTGTTAGGGGATTCAATTTCGCGAACAAGGGTGAACTTTGAAATTTAGATTTACCGTAAATTCCACCCTCTGTCTCTTTCCAAGCCAGAGTCACACTAGGGAATGCGACAGTGCGAAATTGCGAAGCCAACCACTTCGGCCAAACAAATTTATATTCAGACAACCTTAGTCGCATGAGTGCGACTTCTACAGAGCAACGCGGAAACCCCCTGAAATCTCCAAGGAACGTCAGGAGACGTTGTTCGCTGAAGATGGACGTCGTCTTCAGGAAGAAGCGACCTCCAGGACCCAGAGCGAATCAAAGGTGGGCCTTCGCCAAATTCTCGGAATAAGAGCTCGAACACCTATACCGAGATCGGCCACCGAATCGAAGAATAAAATGGAATTTTATACGAAAAGCGAAACTTTCAACCGGAACACCCAACGCGCACAGGCTCGCAGCGCTTCCAGAACCAGCGTGGAACTGGCACCATAGTGGAAGAACTAGGGGGTGGAGGAAGGTCAGGGAGTCACCCTGAAGCCAGAGAGGGCTTAAGGGTGGTTTCATGGCGGAGCCAGTCCTTCCAAACCACTCCAAGGAAAGAGCTAGCTAAGACATTCAATCCTAACGTTGTATCTAGATCGGAAATGGGTCCTGAAATCCCTGGGACTCAGGTCTGGGAGGCCAGGAGGCCGATACAACGAACGGGGTTGAGACATGAAGGAAGCGGTAAGCGCAGGCACGCCACCCCAAACTCAACCCTATTTTAGGACATGGAGCCTTGATTTCGTTTCGGCTTCACGATAGATACCCTCTGAATCGTTTCTGATTCCTGACTGTGAAAATCTCTTCGGTTTTATTTCCTCCTGCTCAATAGATAACTCACCAATCAGCAATATTCTCACAGAATAACGAACTTACAGAGTAGTTCGACTGATTCTTTTGAATTCAGAAATTGAACCCATTAGAAAATGTTCTTTCTTTGTTCTCTTTGAAATTGGCATGATAGAAATCTTCTGGGATTTTTCTCAACATTGCCAAGATCACACTTAAATAACAAAAATGGAAATTGCAGAATGTTTTAACATCCACCGACAAACATCGTATACCATACAATGGATACACTTCAAATCCAAATTTGTATCAAACGACAGGACCAAATAATCCGAAATATCATGATTTTTCCCATAACATTCTATTCTGTATTCGAAAAGCCGCATTTAGAATTCGCTCGCATGAAAAATACACTTCAATCGTATTCGGTACGACACACAATGTGAATCGGGCCAGAAGATTCCATCCCGTTTAATGAAATCCCCATCAAAGTTTCATTTTAGTTGAATAACACATACATGCATGTGTTGGTCGAAATGAACCATTCGAACAATATCAATGTTTCCGTCTGTTTTTGTGGATGTGCGGGAAGGATTTACAAATATGCGAATTGATATTGTTCGTTATACCCAAGGCGAATGTAATGAACGTACTTTTAGTCCAGTCCAAATAAAAATTTCGATTTACTATAACTCGTATAGTCCTTACTTATCATACCTGCCCTAAAAAATCATCAAACGTCAAATGTGAATAACGAAACATGAGTTATTTGTATTCTTAAGCAACATGCTATGTTGTTTCCCATTGTAGATCATGCAATGTTTTTCGAAATTGTATATCATGCAATGATAATAAATATTGCACTCTCAACATTTTTTTTTAAATTTCATGTTGAAGATTGCATGTGTATCTGATTCTACGTGCGCAAAAAATTATTAAACGTCAAATGTGGAAAATTTAATATCAGTTATTTGTTGGAAAAGAAAGTTTTTGGCTTTCTACTACTCCATCTTGATACAAAAAAATATGGGAAACGTCCAAAGAAAGAAGGAAAGCAATCGTTTTTAAAAGAAGTATCTCTGAACATAGATGTGTAGATCATTCAAAGAAGTAACTTTCAGACACAAAATGGAAGAAAAAGGTCTTCTGAAACAGCTACTTTCATATAAACATTGAATTACATGAAGGAAAAATTCTTTCGCAACAAATACTTTTATATGAACACTGAATTACACAAAAAACACTTTTTTACTCAGTTTGTATTCCAAACATTCGTTTTAGATTTGAATCAGATATCATTCACAAGATTTCTACACTCCTGAAAAATATAACCCCTTCAATTCAATTCAAATTTGTATTCTTAAACAACATACTATGTTATTTTAGATTGTAGATCATGCAATGTTTTTCGAAATTGTATATGATGCAATGTTGTTTGTTTGATAAAAAAATATTAGAAGTCAAAGGTGTAAAATAAAATTACTTCACAGTTATCGTAAACTAGTTCGGATGAAACTTGTAGGTGATACAATCGTTCAAAATTGTGAATAATGCGATGTCCTTGTAGATCATGCAATATTGTTCATTATTGCACATTCAACATGTTATTTGAGATTGCATGTGAATGATGCAATATTGTTTGGAATGGTAGATCATGTAATGTTTGATATTGTAGATCAAGTATCTATGATTCCAAGAGTCTCTATTGATTCTACGCGCGTGAAAAATTGTTGAACGTCAAATGTGAAAAATGCAATATCAATATCAACATGCTATGTCGTTTAAGATTGTAGATCATGCAATGTTTTTCGAAATTGTATATCATGCAATGTTGTTTAGTATTATAAGTTCAAGATTTCATGTTTGAGATTGCATGTATATCATGCAATATTGTTTGAAATGATAGATCATGTAATGTGTGTTCAATATAGTAGATCATACAATGTTCAAGATGGTAGATCCTGCAATTGTTTATGATTTCAAGAGTCTCCATTGATCCCACCTGTGATAAAAAAAAATTACGAATATGATGCGTAAAATACAGTTATTTTGGAGTTATCATGAAATAGGTTAGATGAAACTTGTAGGTGATACAATTGTACAAAATTGTGAATAATGCGACGTTCTTCGAGATTGCAGATCATGCAATATTGTTTAGTATTGTACATCCAACATGCTATTTGAGATTGCATGTGGATGAGGCATTATTGTTTGAGATGGTGGATTAGGCAATATTTGTGATTGTAGATCAAGTGTCTATGATTCCAAGAGTCTCTATTGATTCTATCTGCGCAAAAAAAATCATTAAACGTCAAATGTGGAAAATGGAATATCATTCATTTGTATTTCTAACCAACATGCTTTGTTGTTTAAGACTGTAGATCATGCAATGTTTTTGGAAATAGCATATCATGCAATGATGTTAAATATTACACTTTCAACATTTTGCTTGAAATTTCATGTTTGAGATTGCATGTATATCATGCAATATTGTTTAGGATGATAGATCATGCAATGTGTGTTCAATATTGTAGATCATGCAATGTTTAAGGGCCGTAATTTAAAAAGAAATAATTCACTCAATTATAATTAAATATTACCGAAACATCCCAAAGTATAAAATTAAATTTGATTCCTCAATAATAAGTGAACGTCGAAGATCTAAAAACCGTAACAAAAAATATAGGTCTATATTTAAAAATTCAAAGATGGGGGTGGCCCAAGTCAGATGACACCCTGTGTAAAAGATTCATGGATATATTCTGATAGTCCACATCACGTGCCAATAGCAAAACGTGAACAGATTTTCAATATGTCTGCAAATAAAGAAGATATAGGTAAAATAATGACTTGGAATTTTTTGGTTTTTCGATTTTTAACATCATTGAATAGGTCTCTTCTGAAATACGCAACTTTGTCACATTTTAACCGACTCTCTATCTCTTATCGTTTACAAGATACCCATGCACAGAAATGAATTTGAATAGTCCTGTATATTGTTTACTCACATGCAATACTCTTAGAACCCTTTCTTGATAATGGAAATTCGTAACTCTAACATTCGAGAAGAAAAATTGTCATTATCATTTAATCAATCTGGAAAACCACCTAGCTTCCAATATTTCTCTCGTCTTGAATGTGATTTCCTTTTGTTCAACAACCAAATATTCATTGCTCCAATCGGTAAAATCACGGAAAACAAATCAAATGTCCAGTCATTACCTCTAGAATCATCCATATTGGAATTCAGATGTTCCCATTCTGAGTATCAGTCATTTCGAGGGATGTCTACACTAATGAGAAAATTTCTCTTTCGGAAATTACGGAACGTGTTGAATAATACTTCCCACTTCTCTCTGCATAGATTGTGCTCAAATATAAACTTTCACGATTTGTCTTTCCACCAAGAAAAATATTGGATTCTCAGCTATGAGCCAGGCTAATAGTATACGTGATTTCATTCGAATCATGAAAATGAAAAATGAAGACAGTTTTGTTCCAATACTATGAACAATAATAAACAGATTTACTTTCCGAAAGGTACTCCACGTTATTCGTTTTTAAATCCATTAGATTGAATGAAACAGAAGGATTTTGTTTTTGAATCTCACATACAGCTTAGCAGATGTACCAATGATGAAGAGAGATGGTAACTGTGCATTATCATGAGGGGATGTCCGCAGGGAGGGGTCTTATCACCTCTTCTTTGGAACTTAGTCCTGGATACCCTGATAAACCACCTCCACAATGATGGATTCTACACAATTACAAATGCAGATGACATAGTTTTTTTGCGATGGAGCGCAGGATGGGCTTAAATTAATAGAAACATTGTGTGAGGAACACTCACTGTGGATCAATCTCAAGAAGACCGAGATGGTCCTTTTCACCAGGAAAAGAAGTTTATCGGCTCTAAAGCCTTCCGAAATCTTCAAAAGCAAAGTAAACTTCTCTGACGAGGTGAAATGCCTTAGTATTACCCTCTACAGGAAGCTAACATGGAACTCTCACCTACAGTATCGAGCAAAAAGAGCATATGTGGCCTATGAGCAGTGTCTTATTATTGCAGTGAAGATCCAGGTGACCCTACGAGGTCACCTGAATCTTCACTGCAATAATAAAAACCACGTTAACGTACGGAGCCATCGCATGTGGACTGAAGGTTCTACAAGCAACGGTCATCCAAAAATTAAATCAAAAACAGCGATTGGCCTGTTTAAACATCACAGGAGCCATGAGAGCAACACCAACCGCGGCAATGGAATTGGTCACTGGTCTGACTCCTCTGTATGTTAAGAACGCTGTGTTAACGACCATGGTACGTTTGTGTAGGGCTGGTGTAAATTTCGAAGTAGGAATGGGTTAATCAAGGCTAAGCCTATGGCGAGAAGCGCTTAGTGGGCTATTTCTACTGCAGGCAGGCCGTGATGCAATTGAACCCAAGTTTGTGTTTAACAAACCCTACAAAATACGAATGGAACACAACACAGAGTCAGATGCTGAAAATGCAATACGAATGAAACACAACACAGAGTCAGATGCTGTAAATGCAATACGCATATATACAGATGGCTAAATAATCAAAGAAGGCTTGGGATGTGGAGTGCACTCCAGATCACGAAGTCTAAAGATTGAGTGGGGAATGGGAAAAATACCAGCGAGGTTCAAACAGAACTGGCTGGTATCACCACAAAATAGATAACCAGGAAAAGAATTCCTGGCAAAAACATAATGATCTGCACTGACAGTTGACAAGTCCTATTAGCCTTGAACAGACAACGTGTTACCTCAGGGCTAGTACTAGAGTGCCACCAAGACTTAGATAATGCCTCGGTAGATAACAATATTATCCTAAGTTGGGTTGAAGGGCACAATAGGAGTAAAGGCAATCGTATTTTGCCAATTTTTTAGCCAGGAGAGCGGCTGGACAAAGAATCTCAGGACCCAGTGACACCTACGGCCTGATGACTTCGATAATTGCGGAACTAGCCAAACGTTACACCCACGCTCAATCCCTGAAGAGATAGGATGGAATCAAAGGATGCTTGGATGGTGAGTGTGGCTTTGCCAAAGTCTAAAAAACCTGATTTGGTCCGCATCTACTCTTCCTTCATCCTCAAGAACTGATGGAGATCATTTTTTCCAGGAGTATGAAGTTCAAGATCGTCCATATTGAAGAAATGTGTGAATTTATGTCTCCAGTTTCCGGGGGTGCCTCAGTTATACTCTCAAGTATTATCATTAGACCAGTGCCGATAATTTTCTAAAGCAGAAAAGTTAGTATTAGGATGAAATCCATTGGTAAAGAAAAAAATGTGATAGAAATGGAAGGAAAAATGATTTTCGGGCGTTCTGAGTTTGGGAAGTGGAAGGGGTGAGTTTCTGAGGGTGAAAAACGGTTTATCACTATTTCCGGCAGGACTATCGAACAAAATTGTGTGAAAGTTGTAGGTGATGGGAAAATCAACTTTTTTCACATATCTTCAAAATTTTTGCACAAATCCAAATAAGCGATTTATTGTTTTTTCTTCTTCCCTTTTTTTCCAAATTCGGTGGAAACTCACTTTCTTATATGCCAAAACCATTGTAATATTTTGGTTGGATTTGAAAAGTAATAAAAAATATAAAGGATTGTCCAAATTGTTATATAGGATAAACGGGACGTTACCTGAAAACAGGTTGTCTGAACATGGGAGAGATAATAAAAAGTTGAATATTGCCAATCCAACAGCCCTCGTTAAAACACACAAAAAAACTACAGTTTTGACTTTGCAAACCCTAATATTTCGAATACTCAACCTTTATTTGGTAAACGACTGTTTAGTAGGATGATCGATATTTTCAAACAAAAAAGTGTTAACACTATGGGGGACATAGAAGGACTGAACAACATTTCAGTACAAAGAAGTTTCCACTATCCTGCGGATAGTGGATATATGATATCTTTCTATTGTTTATAACTTCAAAGAATGATAAACAAAAACATCCAATTCTAATCAGTTGTCTCCCTTGATAGCGTATTCATTTTTGATGTGTCTGTGGTTGTATGGCTTTCATTTGGTTAGTCCTCATTTCCTTTTGTTTTTGTACCTATATTGTCTGTTTCACATATTTCCAACGTTTTCAACATGGATCAACTAATGTTTGATGAGTCCACCTGTTTGTTTCTCTTTCACAAAATATGAGATTAGTGAAAATTATATTAATTTGCAATATGTATTGGTATACTGTTTCCTTATGGAATTATTTTATTATAGAACCCTGGTGATGTATTTAATAAAGTCAGAAACGTTGATAAAAACTAAATTGTTCTTTAACGGAAATATTCTTGATCCCTTTTCAATCAATATCGGAAAAGCATCCTAATTTCAATCGGAAGTTCTCACTTCAAAATATCTGTTTATTTTTCAAATTGGTATGCTTGTTGTTCGTTGAAATCTCTGCTATATAATGATTTGAAAAAATGTACGTTATTATTGTAAATCTTCTCAGAAAATGCAAAAAATGCAAAAAAACTTGAAGCCGAAAATTATTTTAATCAAAATTTTGAGCTATTTATGAAAATTTCTGCTTCAATTACTTGTACAATCCCATGTTGCATTGATAAACAAAAAATTCTCGAATCCACGAAATATAAACATTGCCAAGAACATGCAAAAAACAAGTTCATTTTCTGAATATTAAAGAGAAAATTCAATGGGATTTTAATTGAAAAATGTGACTGTTGCATTTTTCCAGTTGAAAAGCTGAATGATTCAATTTTGATTGAATTTATGTCATACAAAATATCACGATATATAAATATGCATGTGATGCATGTGATGCATGTGATGCATGTATGCATTTCAATTCAAAAAAATCATGCATGAAATTGTACGATGGAATTTGAATATTTATTTATACAATATCTTTGAATAAAATATTCTCAAATCATTTGAAGGAACTAGTCCTTCAGGCCAGTCTCAACTCCCTACACTATAGGTTAACGGACTGACACATATCAGAAAACAACTACTCCCCTGGCTAATACCACGAAGGGCGTTGGATCATATCCGACAGGTGTCAGTACAAGAATCTTCACTGAAGTATTTCCTGCATATGCTGTTGGCGATACAACTGCCGGAATCGATTTTCAATCATTGAATGGGCACACTTGCAGACTGGTTTCGGGCTATTTAGCCTCTCGTCAGTGCAAGTTAGTGGCCATCATCAACATAGAGTCGATGATATTCGATAATTAAAATTCGAATTCCTTGCAGTATATCATTCCTCGAACTAAGCTGAAGCGAACAACAAACAACGTGTTTGTCACTGCCCCACCTGGTGATTGAGGCACTAAAAAAGCGCATATTCTGAATTTGCCCAATTCCTCGTATAAGGAAAGGAAACCCTTTACATATAGTGAGTGGGCAAACTTGAAGACTGGCTATTAATCAAATCATATAAAGGAACAATTTGTTCAGCCCAGTTTCCTGCGTGTGCTGTTGGCGATACGACTGCTGGAATCAATTTTCGATTCAGTGAAGATTTCTGCACTGATACCTGTCGGATATAATCCAACGCCCTCCGTGGTATTAGCCAAGGGAGTAGTTGTTTTCTGATAGGTGTCAGTCTATCAACCTACAGTGTAGGGAGTTTGAGACTGGCCTGAATAAATTGTTCCTTGATATGATTTGACAGCATTATTGATATTATTTCTTTCGAATGAAGCCAAATTTGAAAATGTCTACGTGTACTCAAAGTCGCTCTATCAACCCATGTATCAGATGTTTCGAAAGATATTGAAAAAACCAAGGGAATCGGTTATTACCTATTTCAAGACAACAAAGAGTCCGGAGGCGGCTAAAGAAAATTCCATATATATATTCAATGACGTAGCCTGCGATGGTCAGCAGGAAATTCGTGTATATTATTCCATGTGCCGACATAAGGACATTAATGCCATCTATTTGTGTCAGACGTATTCCAAGATACCCAAACATCTGATTCGCGACAATTTCAACACTGTTGTATTGTTCAAGCAAGACGAAATGAATTTGAAACATGTATTCTATGAACATGTCTTTCCCAACATGTCTTTTGATGGATTCAAGAGAATGTCTGCCAAACGTTGGCGCGACAAGTACGGAACATTTATTATTGTCAAGGAATGTAACTTGAATAAGGGGCGAAATCGAAAAGGCTTCAACAAGTACATAAGTGTGTGTGAATAGACATGGAAACGTTATTTGTCAATATAAAACCGCTCATTGAAGAAGTCGATGTTGTGCGTATGAACAAAATTAACAAAATTTCAAAAAGTATGAAAAAAGTATCTTGTTCTGAAATTGAAAGGATCTGAAAACAATGAGTCATTGCAGAAGTTTTTTCAATCTACATCCACCACTGAAAGATATAGCTGAAATCTCTGAAAAATTGGTGGACCATTCGAGAAATGATGTCAGAAAGTGTCAGAAAGTAGGAGAAATAGAAGGAAATAAAACCAGAACTATTCGATCACTCTCGGGCATTTGTAGAAACACAATTTTCACCAGTCGTAAATGTTGCTGAAACAACAGGAAAGAATGACGATTATGATGAGGTATTCCACCAGTCACCTTCACCACCACCGCCATCAATGGAAAATATTTCAGAAGATGTAAAAAGTTCAATTCGTTGAAACGACCATTTTGGACATCCCAATCGCTTCGAGAAAACGCATATCACTAGAATCATATCGGTATGTGCCACATTTCCATCATCACTATCGACAAGTTTGGGCGTAGCTCTAAAAGAAAACGAATGCATTCTGCAACATCATCAGTAGGCAGTTGTGGAGGTTTGCTACGTACGCCCGATGGCATTATTGATTTTAATAATTTAAAATTATGTAATGTGAAAAGAACTACGAACGCATGAGATGCAGTCAACAAAGAGTACATAGATAAAGTTGAGAAAAACTTCACTACTTCTGTCAGAAAAAATATGACTAACTCTGATAGAAAAATTATTGAGTTCACAAAAAAGTTCGCAATGGAATGCAGAGTTTGAGAAATAAGGCCAACACACTAATCAAGAATGAAGTCGATGAGTTAGGGATTGAATTCGATAAAAAAAAATCAAACAGTCAACGCAGACCTTCTGCAAGCGACCCAACAAGCTACGGTACAATTTCAAAAGTTGCATAAAAATTCAAACTTCGATATAAAATCGAAATCAAATGTATCGACAACAATCAATAGAAAGGATTGAAATAACTCACCTATTTAGTTCACGAAAAAGATTCTAAAACTTTGCAATCTATGCAGCAAACTGATAATTTGATTAAGAACATGGATAGAGTTGAAATATTTTCGATCTAACGTTGAATCGCAAATATCTACATTAGCTGTGATTGTTGAAAATTTGGAGTTCGCCATCAACAAAAAAACTTCCTCTAGTAATAAATTGAATTGTTCTACAACATCATGCACAGTAGTTATTGTTTCCAAAGATGAAAATCAACTTGTATCAGAAAAAATATTTGTCGACTACGTACCATTATCAAGAGACTGGATGATTTATGGCAGATGGACTTGGCTGAAAGGAGATCGTTCGCTCACCAAAATCGAAATTTCTAACTCATTCTAGTCGTCATCGATTATTTTTGGAATTTGTATGGACTCGAACGCTGAAATGAGCAAACAGGAAAAGAAATCATCAAAACATTTTCGGATATTTTGAAACATACAAAACGTTGTTGAAAAAATTTACAAACCGATCAATGGACAAAATTTTGCAACAATAAATTTCAAACTTTGATAAAAAAATATGGAATGAAATTACAATACGTACAGCATTACGTATTGATGATCGTACCATTAGGACAATGAAAGAAAGACTTTTCAAATACTTCAGTTTGAATGGCACCTACAAATGGTTGGATATCTTGCCTGATACCACGAAATCCTACAATGATACCAGACACTCAAAGACGGCCTTAGAACCCTAGAAAATCAACAAAATCAACGAAAAACAAATCCTTGAATCAACATCCATCCATCCGAGAACAGCTGGGCCAAGAAAATTTACAGTTGGCGATGTTGTGCGAATCTGTAAGGCAAAACACGTTTTCGATAAGAGTGACACACTCAATGGGACTACGGAATTATTCAAAATCATCAAAGTCAACATTACTAACCCCGCCACCTTTATGCTAGAAGATATGTGGGGTGCACCTATCAGGGGTGCTTTCTATGGGAAATAATTGCTAAAACTGCAAATCCTGAGATATATCTTGTGGAGAAGGTGTTGGAATGAGGTGAAAAATTACGTTGAAGGGTTGGGTTGGAATGACAAACACAACAGTTGGATCGAAAACGTCGATTTTATATATGAAATCTCATGGAAAACAAGCACACTGACATTGTATTTGAAGAAGCTTTTGTGGAAAAATATTTGTGTATTCGACAGAAACGCACAATATCTAAAATTGATCACGTGATCTGAAGCTATAAGAGTGCATGCAAACACAGATGGATATTCAGTTTTAAAAATGTCTTTCGATAGTGGTTACGATGGTAGTGAAGTTGAAGTAATGTATAATAGTAAGAGTCGAGAATATAACGAAACTCTGGGTGCAATAGACAAAGATTTGGTGCAGTACGAAATAGCTGCTCAAAACGAACACCAGTTGCTATTGATGTCATTCCCAATGTCATCTTATGAAATTCGATGCGGTCTCAGTCCATCCAGAGACTTTAGTTCATGCATCAAATTGAAGTTCTCCATTCGTTCTATCAGTTCGATGAGTTATGAACAGGCGACCCTCGTTGACATCCTGAAACAAGTAAAGGAAAATTTCTTTGATTCACAAATCGATGAGTATGTAAATGAATATGATCCAATCACAAAACATTGCGAGGATTACATTCAAGTCACGCAGTACATAGAAAGACATACCAAACAAGTTTCCATTTCCAAGGATACAACGACCATGGAGCTGTTCTGAAAAAATATGAACGATGTTCTGAACATTCATATGGGGGTGCTGTCGGATCGTATCGCTATGATGGATGCCACAAACTTTTGTGATCATTATCGAGGAATTTTATATTTTCATGGTTACGTGAAGATGAAACTAATTTAACTTTAGAATAAACTATTGAAGGTTTTTGTCAAGCCTCATCTAGATAGCCTGTATGCTAATGCAATACGTGAATATTAATTTTATTATAGACAAAAATCAAAATTCATGTAATAGATGAGAAATTGAATTATCACCTTTTTTTGCTCAATTAGCCTTCGCAAGTGTTTCGCCGCCATCCCCAATTGTAACCATGATCACATTCCAAAAAAAACTTCATATCGTGGTAAAACACGAGAAAAAATTTTTTTTATTCAGAATCCTCCCCCTAAAATACAACTATAAAAAAGTATATGCGAATTATAAAAATGGTTTGTTGAAATGCACTAAAAGATGATGTTGTCTGGCTCTAGATTATCGCAGGTTGATGAAGCTTTCCGAAAATCAATATGTGTATTTTCAATAACTGTTTTTTTGCCAATCGAAGAGGTGATGGTGAAAATGTAATGAAATCTATATTTTCACAAACGGTTTTGAAAAAAAGTTGTTATTCCACGTTGAGGTATGCAATTGGAATAAAAACTCTAATGCCATCAAGGTAATGCATCAAATGATTTGGGAATGGAATGCCGTTTATCATTCTGACTGAGGACTATATTGTTTGCTCTATACTGAGAACACTATAAGCAAATGATAGTATTTTTTTATCACTTGAGTTTTTGCTATTTGAAACTCAAAAATAAACTGATTGTTACAATTGAATCTGAACATAGAATTGAATTGTTTTTTGTACCTCTTCTATAAATCACAGATGATCAATATGATTTGTTGATGTTTTAGAAAGTTAGGGTTCTGCCAGCCGAAGAAAGAAAAGTCAACTCACCTGGAATCCTGGACTTCTCTGGCTTCGGTGGTTCCCACCGCTCTTTCACACGTAATACGAAATGGACTGTCTTCTGGGTGTGGAATTATCGAAAAGAAAAAGGCACTTTTACGTGTCAAGTAACTCGGGTTTTTATAAATTGCGATACGACCCGGAGTTGCTACTGCCAGCACACACTTCTCGGTGAGAATAGACCCACTCTCTCTGGCGGCTGGCCAGAAAATTATAATACAACTTAAGGAAAAAGTAGGAAACGGATAATTTTGTAGAGAATCTCAAATATTTCTGTTGAATGACTGAGTGATGAGTTTTGAGAATAAAGTAACATAATTTGTGATAATTGAATGTTCAACCAGAGAGAAGAAAAAAAATAACTAAACTAGGAAGGAACGAAGAGTGAACATTCTCCCCGCCCAAATACGCGGTATTTCAGGTATGATCGTTGGAGGGTAAAGGACAAAGTTTTACGCAAGATCTCTGCATAATCCCCTGTGCGGTGCGTAAAGTTACGACTCTCGTTATTCCGCCCGAACCCGGATGTAATTTCTCAATTCTCCCCAAACGCCACTGTAGGGAGGGGGCCTGTTCATCTTTCATAAATACCAGATAGCCAACTGGAGGGGATTTTGAAGGAGATATCCATTTATGTCTCTGCTGCAGAGTATTTAGATACTCATTATGCCACCGTTTCCATATATCTCGATGAACTCTTTGCAGCAGCTGCCAGCGATCGAGGCAATTGATGTTAATATCAGTCAAATCAGGGTCAGGGAGGACTGTCATAGGTTTGAGGGTAGGAAAATGACCGGAGGTCAAAACTCTCAAGTCGTTTGGATCTTTACTGATGGCGTAAAGGGGTCTAGAATGAGCAGTGCTTCGATTTGCACCAATAAGGTATAAAATTCCTCATAAGTGAGAATTTGATATTCGAGTGTTCTCATGAGGTGAGTTTTTACCAATTTTATACCTGCCTCTATGAGACCATTTGAATGTGGAGAACTTGGGGTGCTGAATGACCGTCTAAGGGCAGCTATGAACGAATCAGAGAAAAGATCACTTGCCAGCTCGAGGTGCAGAGCTTTTGTTGAGAAACAGACAAAAACGCAAATATAAGCCTATTGTGTTTTCAATCCACGACCATTTGACATAGTAATTTTGAAAGGACCCCCATAGTCAACTCCTACACACTGAAACGGTTTCAGCTGAGATACTCGATATGTTGGTAGATTTCTCATGGGAGGCGCGATGGAAGTTAGTTTATATTTAAAACAAGTGATGCATTTACTAAGAATGCGATGAATTTCACGTCGAGGAGAAAGTATCCAAAAATTTTGACATGAAAGGTATTAAAAAGTGCGGAAACCCGGATGCTACAGTTTTTTATGAACACTTTTGATGATTAAATCTGTCAAACGATATGAATTTTAAAGGATTGCTGGATGTTTATGCTCGAATACGAGACCTGAGAAATGTAGTCTTCCTCCTACTCGAAGCACCCCGTCATCATCGAGGAATGGGTTCAGTTCACGGAAAGACTTCGATAAGGACTTTTAATGCTTCAGTCGGTGAATTTCTTTCGAAAACAAAACACCTTGAACTTGTTTAATAATTATTATGAGGGCATGATGGATGTTAATCTGAGTCAAAGAAGAATACGATTTTGTTACATTTCGAAAATTACCAATAAATCGATTACACCAAGTAATTTTACTCGTAATTTCGTGAGAGACAAGAATTTATTCAACAGATTTTCGAAGATATTGATAGTGACATTAGCTACAAGGGAAAGGTGCCGCTCTTCTTCGATCGCTTTCAGAGGGCCATTTATCTTCTTTCCATGAAACCAAAGAGAAAAATTCAATAACTGCGAGGGAAATAAACCTCTAGAAGCGCAGTCAGCTGAGTTATCCTTAGAGTTTATATAACACTAGCAGTTAGGGAAAACTTTCTCTTCAATGAGACTTACCCTATTGCCTACGAATGTCTTCCATCGATGAGGGGGAGACTTGATGCAAGCCAATGTGATCATAGGATCTGACCAGCTATATACCTTGAAAAAAATTAAATGTGAGTGAGATTGCATAACAAACTGCATCAAGTTTGCAAAAACTGATGCTGCGCACAGTTCAACTTTTGAAAAAGTAATTTTCTGCAAAGGTGTAATTTTGGATCTACTTGAAATCAGAGTAGTGTGAAATGTATTGTAGGATGTTCGAAATCGCAGATATACTACAGCTGCCATTTCTTCCTCAGAACTATCCGCGAAACCATGGATTTCGCATGATGAATAGTCTGAGGGGGATACCATTCTAGAAATTTGATATAAGATAGTGAGGCTAATGCAGATTTATAACGACTCCATTTGTCAGTAACGTCTGGAGGAGGTGATTGGTCCTAGTCGAAACCGAGACACCATAGACGTTGGATGGAAATCCAATCGGATCGAATATTCTAGCAATTTCGAAGAGCATACCTCTTTTTGTGCATGCATTGTTTGTAGCTGATATGATTCACAAGAAATGATCTTGAGAGGGCAACCGTTTCAGATCAAGGATTTCAACCACGGAATCTATTGTATCAAAAGAAAATACATCTTGCTGGCAGTCATCAGGAGGAAAATTTGCAAGGAGAGCAGGGTGATTTGACGACCATTTGCTCGAGAAGAAGCCACCTTTCTCAAGGAGAGCAATCAGATCAGGTTGAAGTTTCTTTGCACTCTCCAGCGTGTAACTTCCGGTGAGTATATCATCAAAATGAACATCACTGCGGATAACACGAAACGCATCTGGAAAACCGGATTCATCTTCAGCCAGCTGTAACAAGCACTTGATTGCAAGATATGGACTCGATGATAATCCATATGTAACAGTTGAAAGTCTTAAATCTTGCACTATATCCTGGAATAGTCTCCACAGTATTCTCTGGTAATCATGGTAAGATTACATAATTAAAATTGGTCTGTACATCATTTTCACGTTTGAAGTGAACACATATTTGTGGAGTAGAAAGTTGAGAAGAAAACCGATGAGATCTCTCTGAAGTTTCTCCCCTGTGAGCAGAGTGCGATTGAGAGAGAAACCTTGGGGTGACTTACACGAAGCATCGAAAACGACGCAAAGTATTGTGGTAGTACTATTGGGATTAGATATACCTAAATGTGGAATGTAATGCATACCGTCGAAAGAGAAGGGTATATCAACAATTTCCATGTGGTTACATAAAAGATAATCTTTCATGAAATCGGCGTATTGTAGATAAAGAGAAGCATATTTCATCAAACGATTTTCGAGTGTGTGAAAGCATTTGAGGGCAATAGATCGAGTATCCCAAAAAAAGTTTCTCCTTCACAAAAAGGGAGAGAGACAACGAATCTTCCGGAGGGAAGGCAGCAATGTGTTTCTTTGAAGAGCTTGTCACACAATAAATCATCAAGAGAGCGAGTACTCATCCTTGAGACCTCTTTCAACTCCCAAAAGCGTTTCATAGTGAGATTAGGCGAGGTATACCATAACAACAGATGTGAGGTGACAGATTTCGAAGTAGGGGAAGAGACTTTTCTTATAATGATCCATTTAAAGAAAGTATCAAGAGCAACAGGGGTATCGGAGTTTGGACCAAATTGTTCACCTCCTTGTAGAAGATGGAAATATATCTGCACCAAGAAGCATATCGATTGAAGCTGAGATATTGTAATGAGGATCTGCGAGTTTGAGATTAGATAGGTGGGACCACTCATCAATATTTACAGTGACACTCGGCATGTTTGCGCAAATATTTGGGAGAACAGCGACATCTACTGTGAAAAGAGGTTCAGGCTTAGTGTGAGGTTTCAAATGACAAGGATTCATTGAAGATGCATTGGAGAAAGTATGTCCTATACCACTGATGCGAAGAACAGATTGAGTTCAGAGAAGTCCGAGCTTATGGACGCATTTTTCAGTGATGAAATTTGCTTGACTCACACTATCCAGAAGAACTCGAATTGGTTGAAAACATCTCCGAATATCTCTTACGTATATTCAGTCTGTGGATAAAAAAACTGCGACAAATGCGTCGTTTGCAGTAGAATGGGCGGATTTGATAGTAGATAAATGAGTAAAAGATGTCACTAGCACATTAGAAAGAATCTGAGCATTGGAAGTTACTGCGGAATCGGAGGGATTGTTGGCGGTTATCGAGGTGGTGAAACTCGAATCGCTACGGAAATGCAGATAAGTATGATGTCTATTCTAGCATGCCCCGCAGCAGGATGATGAACTACAATTTTCTGATATATGAGAGCCCAGACAGTTCGTACACCATTTACGCTCTTTATCTATTTTGAATTTTTCTTGAGGAGATTTTGCTAAGAAATCTGGACACTCATAAATACTATGATCTGATTGACAGAAAGAACATTCATTTTGATTAGCATCAGATTTCACTAGAAAGGGCAGCTTTCTTGGAGATAGACGACTGATGTTGGGATGATGATGTATTGTAGCCACTTTTATCAGCTTCAGAAAGAGAAACAGAATCGAACGCGCTATATTGTTTTTCTAGATAATTGAATAACTCATCATATTAAGGTATACCTGAAGAAGCAAAAAACGTTTTGAAGTTTCAGGATCCAACTTTTCGATGAGAAGGTTCATAAGAACAAAATCCCACTCTTCAACTTTGAACGATAGATTTTCCAGTGCCTGTAAATTATCGTAAAAGATATCTTTTAACTGTCTGAGGTGTTTTATAGATTCTGAAGTGGGTTTTGGAGCGTTATTTATTTCGTCCCAATAGTGGGTAGCTAGAAGTCTATCATTTTGGTAGCGTTTCTGAAAGTTTATTAGTGATTGAATGATTTTTCAATAGAGTTGATGGTTTTCCAGATGAAGAGGATATCAAGTAGTGAAAGAATTGAATAAATCAATGAATATTGACCAGTTTTTTAGATCACCGTTAAATGTAGGTATGTTCAACTCTGGAAGTCTATTGTTGTCATCACTTGAACTTCCTATTGGTTGTAGAAGAATTTTTCGTCAACTTCTTGTCTAAGCAATTTTTCAGTATCTAGATCGTTATCTTCTTGAGTAGAAATAATTTTCAACAATTCATCATGACGTCGATTGAATTCCTCGTAAATATCACTGCCTTCCAAATATCGAGCTCTAAAATATGAATGCTGAAGTTCATCGGTTTCTGCCAATTTCGCTAAATTATAAAGAACAGATATTCTATCGATTGCGGTATCTCAAAATGCACAAGTTTGTTTCAACTTCGTAGTTACAGCACTACTCATGGTGAAAAATGAATAGACCTGAACAGTTCAGATAATGTATTATAAAAAAAATTGTTTGTTAACTAAAACGAGGGAAAAATACAAAATCTACAATTCGTAAAAGTCTTCTGATTTTGTATCAGCAGTGCATGAACGCAACAATACTTCAATGTGATAAGAAGGAAAGATATTTTTTGCGGTGACCTGGACAAAAAGAATGTTCACTGAGAAGTAATTGTATCAATTGCATATATTTGAGTCATTCAACAGTAAATATTCCAGTAAGATGGGTCCAACGAATATTCCGCTTAGAAGAACCAAAAAATGTTGATGTTTGAGAGAGTTAAGGTTCTGCCAGCTGAAAAAAGGAAAGTCAACTCACTTGGAATCCTGAACTTCTCGGGCTTCGATGGTTTCCACCGCTCTTTCACACGTAATGCAAAACGGACTGTATTCTGGGTGTGGAAATATCGTAAAGAAAAAGGCACTTTCACGTGTCACGTTATTCGGGTTTTTATGAATTGCGATACGACCCGGAGTTGCTACTGCCAGCACACACTTCTCGATGAGAATCGACCCACTCTCTCTCTGGCGGCTGGACATAAAATTATAATACAACGGAAGCAAAAAGTGAGGAATGAATAATTTCGTAGAGAATCTCAAATTAATATTTCTGTTGAATGACTGGGTAGTGAGTTTTGAGAATGAAGTAACATAATATGTAATAATTGAATTCTCAACCTAAGAGAAGATAAAATTCAACTAAACTAGGAAGGAACGAGGAGTGAACATTATTGAATTCCATAATTGTGTGAATAATTGTGAATACAATGCATTTTATTGCAGTTTGAATCATGACAGAATAACAATAAAATTACCAGTACAAAAATGACATCTCAAAATGCTCAAAGGTTTACTACTTTTCATAAAAGAGGATGAATGCATCTTCACTCACAAGCGATTTTGTTGAAATTGGTGACACGTGTAAACCATTGTATGTGTGCCATCTGCTAGTGTAGGGTTGTATAATGTCCGCGAAAACTAGACCCGCTGTGTATTGAAAGTTAATATAGATTATAACGACAAGAAGTCACATTGTCTGCTGCATAATGGCTCATATATAATTCATCTAGAGAAAATTCGACAACATTCAACTTGCCTCTGAATATTTCTGTTAGAAAAAATCTCTTGAAATGAATGACTGAAATATGTGAAAACTTATGACTTGATGAAGACTTTGTGCATTTTTTCCTTTCCTTGCATTTGAACACGACGGTTTTTCATTTCCATCCAAAGTTTTCTCTGTTGTGAAGGAATCCACGGATTGTGATAAACTCAATTGGCCAATTCTTTGTGGTATGGAGAGTGACAGATTCAAGAAATGATCGAAGGTTACTGATGAGTGACCACAATGTGTGCAATCCATCGTGGATTCCAATTGACCAACGGAATTATCTACAATCTTAGAGTTATATGTACTTGAATAAATCAGTCATGACTCTTGTGCTTTTCTACTGTCGCTCAATTTTTGGTTATTCTTCGTTAAGATCGGTTTAGGTTTCTCAATAATTCTATCAACGTCATCATGTAAACCTTCTAAAAGATAACGAAGGAACTTCTGGGCTTCTTGATGTGCATGACCTATGAATCGAGGGGTAAAACTCTGAATCTGACATTTTAAGAAGACTGTGTTCACTACACTATCAGATAGATCTTTTGACTACAATTCCTCGATAACTTCCGCAAAAGCTTTGATTAAAGCACCCTCCATACTAGAAATATTAGTATTGATATCTTTCTCGTACTCATCTTCTCTTGAATATTTCAGTAACCATCTCGTATTGGATAAACATTGGATCACGGATCACACTGTTCATGAAATAGGTGATGAAAATATTTTCAAACCCATCAAGCTCAAGGTTTTTGACTGAAGAATGAATCACTGATCTAATTGTGTTGGAGCTGTTGATGATACGTTCACCGCTGCTGTTTTCTTCCGAGTAATCACGGATGCGATGACTCTTCTCATCATTTGACCGGCGGGATGAGGAATTCAAAATTTAATTGCTTGCAACTGAATTTGAAAGATTTATGGTAGACTCTTAGAGTTTGTTGAAGAATGACTCAAGAACTTGTTCATGATCAATTTACTTGCTCCATTTCATGTCGATTATAGAAAACTTCAATTTGATTCATGGGTTCAGGAATATTCCTTCCGATTTTTGAGTAGAAGGAAGGGTACCCAATATCTATGTGGCATAACCCCTTTGAATGGCTATACTGATTCCTTGAATTGAAGATGGATAGGATCGGTCGTCATCTATGGACTTTGCCATTCATATACCAATTTCTTTTACAGATGTACATAACATATAGGCACACTAGAAAGTCACTTCACCCAGTACTGACAACATAAGAGGTAAATCACACTATGCTCGAATAATATAATTAGAATTGACATTTATAACACCCTCCCCCAATTCTACATTATATTAAAATTTATTAATAATGATCCCTACATGTAGGTACAGCATATTCAAATATGATAGTTCATTTATACAATGAAAATTTTGAGTTATGAATATTGTTTAAATATTCATCAAACCCATAGTTAGTCTGAATTTTTCAAATTTTACAGCACTTAGACCTTCAGTCAGTCAGTCTGCTATTTGATCTTCAGTAGATATATAACTTAGTATAAATTTCTCTTGATGTACAAGATCTTTAACGAAATGATATGTTACATCAACGTGTTTAGATCTCTTAGTTTTCAAAGTTTTTCCCATATGCTTCCATTACATTCATAAGAAAAACAGATTTCAGCAAAATATCTTCTAATAATTGGCCTAAGAATGAACATTCGCACAAACACATTGCTAAGGCTACAAATTCAGCTTCACTGGTAGAAATTGCCACCACTGGCTGTTTTTTAGAATTCCTATGAACAGTATTATTGTTGATTTTGATTACAAAACCTGAAACACTCTTTTTGTCATTGACATCAGAGGCAAAATCTGAATGCTGTAATCCTAATACCAGAGATATCATTTTTATAAAAACATAAACCAAATTCTTTAGTTCCTGCTGAATACCTCAATACATTTTTCAGAGCTTTCTAATGAGAAGTATCAAAACAACTTTGATATCTACCGAAATATGTTGTAGAAAAATAAATATCAGGTCTAGAACCCAACATTACATACATTAAACTTCGTATTGATTCTCTATACTGAAAATCACTACTATCTTTATCAGTTTTCATCAAATTTAACTCTGGTTGGATAGGAACTTTGAGTGTTTTACAATTGTTCATCTGAAAATGATCGATAATTTTTTCAATAAGCACCTTTTGGCTGATTTTTATTGAATTTTCATTTTTCTCTATTTCTATGCCAAGAAAAATCAGTTTGTTACTCTTTCAATAAATTTTCACATGTTTGATCAGATTTTGTTTTACATTTTCTACTCTTTCATTATCATCAGAAACAATAAGCATATCATCTACTCAAATTAATATGAATGTATGTTAATTAAAATACAAACATGGATTGTTTACTGATCGCTGAAAACTTAAATGAACTAATATTTTACTAAGTAAATCATTGAAACATCTTGGACTTTGTCTGAGATCATATAGGGTTTTTACAAGCCTACACACTTTTGTATTCAGAATATCCGTACCTTGAGGCGGCTCCATATAGACAATCTCATTTAGTGGACTTGCAAGGAATGCGGACTTAACATCAAGTTGGTGCATCTACATGTCATACAGGCGAATAAACATTTCCGGATTCCAGTTCCGGTTGTTGATAGCCTCGTGCTACTAAACGAGCCTTTTTAGCTACTTGTTCGTTCACTACTTCTTCTGTGAAAATCCATGTTGAGTAAATAATTACTGTATTAGATAGACGGTCCTCTACTTCCCAAGTTTTGTTGGACATCAAATTTAACTCGTTATCAATTGCCACCTTCCAACCTCTATCAGTTTGTATCACTTCATCATAGGAGGATGGAATCTCAGAAGGAAGATTACCAGCAGATAGAGCCATCATCATTTCATAATCGTTAAAGTGGGCAGGTAATTCACGTTGTCTAGTGCTCCTTCGCAACTCCGTTTGACTATTACCTCTTGAAGACACATCAATATTCGATGAAATTTGCTCTATAACTGGGTTTGGCAAAGTTGCAGATTTCTCAGTCATCACTGGATCAGACCTCAAATCTGTCAACATACTGTTTTGTCTATCTTTTACAACTGATGTGAGGTCATTTGACAATTCATCGAACACAACTGAGCGTGCAGAAATGAATTTTCGTTTTTCTGCATCCCAAAGACGATATCCATTATCACAATATCCAATTATTGATAACATTCTTGACCGTGGAGACAACTTTCCGTTTCTGTCTTCACGTGGAATCAGAGCATGGGCTTTACATCCAAAAATACGAACTTTCTCCAAGTCTGGTTTGAAACCGTACAATATTTCAGCTGGTGTCAAGTTATCGGGCAACACATTTGTTGGAGTTCAATTCATGAGATATGCCGCAGTTGAAACAGCTTCACCCCACATTTCTTTGTTATAGTCAGAGTTAAAAATTGAACATCTTGCTTTCTCTAAGAGGGCTCTATTAGCACGTTCAGCAATTCCATTCTGCTGAGGATTCCTAGGGATAGTGTGAACTACTTCTATTCCTTTTTCTGAACAAAAGTCACGAATATCCTTAGAAATATATTCTCCACCATTGTCACATCTAATTTTTGACAGTTTTGTGTTGAACCATGGCAACATATTTTCGCAGGAAAGATTCTACTTCATTTTCATTTTTGATCAAGTATATAACTCCAAAATGACTAAAATGATCTATGAAGGATACCAAATATCTACAGCCATCATCTGTAGGGGAGATATTTTGCCACATACGTCTGATGAGACACATCCGAGATTCTTCTTCGCTTTCCTTTCTTCTGGTAAGGATTTCAAGAATTTACGATTTGATTGTTCACTACGTTAACAAATCTCACACACACCATCTTCTGAAAATTTTGATAAGTATCCCATTCTTCTGTGCCATACTTCATTAGAATTATTGACGAGGTTTGCTTCATCATTTTGACGGATCCGAAGTTTTACAACAAACAAGTTCCCAATCCGATTTTCTTGTAAAATAACTTTATTGCCTTCGAGAACATTTACTACCTTGTCTTCGAATTCTACTTTTAGTCCTGATTCTACCATCCGTCGAACTGAAAGTAGGTTATGATAACGTTTCTAACATATCAAAACATCACACAATGAAATTGGAACGTTATTTCCATTCATTTCAAGTAGGAATACAGTACATGTTGCATTCACGGACTCCCCTTCTTTGGCAATATTTATGACATGAGAAACACTTTTACTATTTCTCAAATAATATTTGTATTCCGATTTCATCAAATGATTAGAAGCACCTGAGTCTATAATCATCACAATTTCATCATTGCAAACTGCATTACCGACAAATTCAATACATCGGATGTCATTTTGTGATTCATCTTTGTCCTCATTTGACACAAAACCAATATCATGAGTCTCTTCGCACGGAACATGTGAACTGTTCTTCACTTCAGCGTTAGAGGCAACATTAGCTTGCGACAAGTTACGCTTCGGACACTGGGATCGCTTATGTCCTACTGCTTTGCAGAACCAACACCTGAAGTTAGCTCCAGATGATGTTTTCATTGGATGAGGTCCTCCTTTCTGCCTCACATTTTTGCTTTGTGCCCTCTTCTTAGGAAACTGTTTATATCCTACAAATGCGTTTCTTTCTTCATATCCATCTTCGCATTTTTCCACCCTTCCTTCTTCTGAAAGCAATTTACTTTTCACAAAATCTTCTGTCACCAGATTAGCATTTGATGATAACAAAATGTCAATTGAGGTTACAACAGATTGGTACTCGTTTGGCATCGACGCTAGCAGCTGAGATACATACTCTGCAGTATCCACTGATCCTCCAACATTTTTAAACCCAGAGACAACCTTATCAAATTCAATTATGTAGCTACTAGCAAACCCGGCGAACGTCGTTCCGCCTAACAGTCAATGAATGAGTCGATTTAGGATTTTGAAATTGAAACAAAAACATTGAGTATAATGAAATAAATGGGAATTGGTAGTAAGAGTGCACTATTCAGTGAAGCACCCTGTGATATACATATTAGCTATCACTGATGTTTTGCCTCCTTTATTATCATGATGAAATATCATATTTCTATAGTATTTATCCTATTCCCGATGGAGACAAATCTAAAAAAACGAAAATCATTAAAATTGGTCCTTCCGTTCTTGAGTTTTCGAGATATCTATTCCCGGAATAGACAAATCCAAAAAGGCAAAAATCATAAAATTTGGTCCAGCAGATCTTGAGTTTTATGATTATTATTATTTTTTTGATGAAATATCATATTTTCATACTTATTATCATATTCCCGACGAAGACCAATTCAAAAACAAATAAATCATAAACGTTGGTCCAGCCGTTCTCGA
>WOGR01000458.1:0-25551 GCA_015342045.1 Leptinotarsa lineolata | reverse complement strand
TCTGAGAGTCAAGTATGACTCCAGCCATGAAAGTACATTTCCTCTAAATCCTAGCGAGTATAACTTACTCAGGATTATTTTATGATTGATGATATCGAATGCCTTCGATAAGTTGAAAAAGAAAGCAACCACGTGCTTTTTCTTATCAAGGGCATCATAAACATATTCAAAATACTCATATAAAGCACTTTCAGTCGACTTTCCCGGCCAGAATTCGTGTTGAAACTTGGTTATTATGTTAAACTTATCCAGAAAATTGAACATTTTATTATACACACACCTCTCAAACACTTTACATAATACCGTGGGTACTGTTATGGGTCTGTAGTTCTCTATTATGTTGGGGTCGCTTTTCTTCAAAATTGGTTAAAGAAGACCAATTTTCAGTTTATCAGGAAATTTGCCGAATTCGATAGAGCGATTAATTAGGAATGCTAATGGTTCGCTAATGTATGAATGGATACTTTTCAAGTTTTTCGTGGAGATACAATCAACTCCTACTGAGTTGGTATTTTTTTACGATAAAATTATTTCACTAATATCACTTGAATCTACAGGGGAGAAATAGGAGATGTGACCACCATGCATTGTTGTAAAGCTACTGAAAGACGTTAGCCCAAGGTGTTTATATATAGTTTTGACAGCTATTAATGAAAAATAGATGCCAAAACTGTTGACAATAATATTTTTATCGCAAACAAGTATATCATCTATCAGTAACTCACGGGTTATTATTTCCTTACCTTTTCCTGTTTTATCTCTTACCATGATCCATATTTGTTTCTACTTTTCGTGATGATTTTATTTTCAAGACAACCCTGATGAAATGAATACTTGGTCTCATCTAACATTTTGGCATATATTTTTTTTGATTCTTTGTAATGTTTTTTTAGATCTGAAACGATGAATTTTTTTGTTAACCAAAAGAGATTACGCAAGTTATCTTCCATATGAATGATATCGTTGGTAACCCATGGTTGCGAACGAAATTATGTCTAGAAGAGAAGTCAAAAATATGGAACTTGTCAACTCTGTGGTATAAATTTTCAATGATAAAGTCGAGTGCGCTCGTTAAAAATTGTGTTAATACAAGCAAATATCTTGATGTGATAGCATTCTTGAAGAGGAAAAATGAAAGGTATAGGCCCAAAAAAATCAAAAAAAATTACGTTTAGAAATGAAGCGATAGATGGAAAATATTTGATGATAAAAGTTGCTACTATTTTCGGAATGAATGGTATATGGAGCCTGCTGTCGTGAAGAGCTATACCATTCATCAATAGAATACATTAAATTAATGGATGAATCATTGATATTCCAAATTCTAAATACCAAAACGAAAATAGGTCGTTCTTTCTGCATTGTTGGAAAAACATTGACTATTTTAATAAATACGTTACATTACGCCTTTCTGTTATCAATCATCAACGTATTATTCTGAAATACTTAAATTATAAATGCACTGTCAACCCAGTTGGTATAAACACGTTTGGGAAAATGCCCTCTATCATTGCTGGGTTTCTGAACCTCCTGGAACTGAAAGAATATACAGGTAACTGTTTCTGAAAGTCTTCTGCTTCTTCGCTAGCATAATCAGGAGCAAATATAACGGATATTATGAAGCACGGAGGATGGAAGTCTACAATAGTAGCTGACGGTTACATCAATCAATCTATTATTTATAAAAAGACTATTGATGAAAGATTAATCCCAACACTAGCTCCATCGTTACAACATCGTTCTCTTCACTTCAAGAATTAAATGTTAATGTCCATGAAATTGTCAACTCGGCTAGTTCAAATATATTACAAGCCTCTTCCACATCGCAAGGTGATGATATCAGCAGTAAATGTTCATAAATAATAATAATAATGAAATTAATGTATTTAATACATTTGTAACAGAACTAAATCGTATCTATATCTATTATTAATAATGAAACTTGGCTATTTGGTTGAAAAAAATCGTGTTGAAAATACTTTTAACATTAGTGTTATGAAAATTTTAACACGCTACTTTTTGAACATTATCTTTCCATACTCTTGAAAACCATTGAAAATGTCACTTTTAATGACACTTGTACAAAAAACGCTCTTTCTTTCTTAGGCCCGGGACATTTCTGCCCATGTGTTATTTGTGGTCATCAAACCAGAGAAGCATATGTCATCATTGATTCCACCACCATAGCCTATTTCCAACAATAACATCCATGTGCCTTCTGTGATCTTTTATGAAACGAGAAAGTTTTGGAGCTTTTTCATAGAAAATATTTCGTTTTATAGTGCTGCTGATAGCTCTGAAGGATTCGAGTTTGAGCCATACCGTGACGAATGTTCGTGAAGCGTTTCTTTACTTTTGATAACTGAACTGCAACTACATCTCTTTCCCTCTCGAATCAATAAAAATTTTCCTCTAAAAACTCCCTACGTTCTCCATGAGTTCACTGGAATTATGGAGAGGAATAAATAAACGAAGAGGGATATATTTCAACCGCATTTTATCTGTTCCCATATCCCGCGACATCGAATAAATCGATCGAATCACTTTTTGTGGAACACAATTCTCCCAGACAAAGCTATCCAATAAACCAATTCGAACATAATATGGTATCGAATAGCACACATACATTCAATCGTTTTGGCGCTGCGTTCCATCCAAGGAGCAATTACAGACAACTCGGACCGGCGGCAACTTCAAACGCCTGATTTATTATACTGAATAAATCAATTAAGATTAAATTTGAAAGGATTTTAGGCAGAGGGTATGCATCGTAGTACGTGTGAATTAGGCATAATGGTCAAAATGTCAATATAGACTGATTTTCCGTCGAGATGGAACTTAAGAAGGCATCAAATGGTCTCGATAAAATAATGATAACATCTTCGTTTCCTTCTGATATAATGAAAATATACAGGGCTATTCAAATTCGTTTCTGTACATGGGTATCTCGTATACGATAAGAGATAGAGTGTCGGTTAAGTTGTGGCAAAGTTGAGTATTTTAGAGACCTATTCAATGATGTAAAAAATCGAATATAGCTCGTTTGGTTCTGGAGATATACAAGAAAAACCAAAAAATCCCAAATTTTTTTTGCCTGTATCTTTTTTATTCGCAGACATATTGAAAGTCTGTACACATTTTGCTATTGGCACCTGATGTGGGCTGTCAGAATATATCCAATATATCCCCATCTTTGAATTTTTAAATACGGACCTGTATTTTTTGTTTTAGTTTTTGGATCGTTGACGTTCATTTCTTACTGAGAAATTAAATTCAATTTGATATTTTGGGATGTTTCGGTTTATTCCCTTTTAAATTACGGCCCTGGAAATTGGTTGACTGATTCAAATAAAAAAACAATAGCAACTTCCACGTCTTTCTATGTACCGTAGAGTTTTTTGAGAGTTATCTACGTTTTCTGCAATGAACTTCGAATAGCAAAACTTTTTATGATTATCTGAAACATATCTGTATCAAAAATATTGTATATGTGTTTTGATAAGCAGAAAAAGGAATGGATAGCAAATTATGGACCAATAAAGTGGCCTGCAAGATCACCAGATCTTGCTATTTTGGACTATTTTCTATGGACATTGAAAAATAGGATTTACGCTGGCAGACAGATAAAAAATGAGAAAGACATGAGATTGAGGATTTTAAATGCTTTCGCAACATAAAGCAAAGGAGTGTATTAAGACAATGAATAATATGAAAAACGAGTTCAAAAATGTCTAGAAATAGAAAGACAACAATTCGAACATTTATTGCGCCATTATTTTTTTTTGTGTATATGAATTACTTCATTTCAATTTTCATTACAATTATAGTGTTCCTTTCAGATGCTATAATTGCTATTTGAAGTTCATTGTAGAATACGCTCAGAGCAATGGAAATGTGCAAAAATATGAATAGGTACCTTTAAATGCAAAAAAAACTGTTGAAAAACTCTACGGTACATAAGGAGAGGTGAAAGTTGCTATTGTGTTTTTATTCAACTCAGTAAATCAATTTACAGGGCCGTAATTTGAAAGAAAATAATTCACCCAATTATAATAGAATATTATGGAAAAATCTCGAAATATCAAATTAAATTTAGTTTCTCAGTATAAAGTGAACGTCGCCGATCCAAAAACCACAAAAAAATATTGGTCCGTATTTAAAAATTCATAGATTGGGGTGGCCCAAGTCAGATGACACCCTGTATAAAAGATTCAAGGATATATTCTGATAGCCTACATCAAATGACAATACCTAAATGTTAACAGATTTTCAATATGTCTGCGAATAAAGAAGATGCAGGCAAAAAAATAATTTGGGAGTTTTTTGTTTTTCTTGTATATTTCCAGAACCAAAGGAGCTATATTCGATTTTTTACATCATTGAATAGGTCTCTAAAACACGCAACTTTGCCACAATTCAACCCACCCTCTATCTCTTATCGTTTACGAGCTACCCATGTACAGAAACGAATTTGAATAGCCCTGTATTTGAATGACTTCTAAGACATTCGGAACGATGGTGAATTATGATTCTCTCTTATACACATGTTTTTATTTTCATTATTTCAGTTTTTTGAAAATGTAATTGAAAGCTTCTTCATTTAGAATTGAAAGAATAATGATATTTTTGTCAAATCCTCGTTTGTTCGTTCATCCATCTGTCTTCCTGGTTGGCTAGTTTTCATTCCTGAAATGGATATTTTGAACGGATATGAAATATAATCCACATAAAGATTTCATTGTTTTTTATGAAAATCCGTGAAGGGTCATATGAGTGTGCGATTTCCCTTTTCACAAAACCCATAACTGAGTTTCAGATGCAACCTATACCTTGATTATACACTGTGTCCATGATAAGAATGATCAGCAATCGGAAACGCTAAGTGATACGGGGTCGATTGAATTAGAAAAAAGTACCGCATTCATGTACCTAATAATATGCCATCTAGAAAGTTTCAATATTTTGAGTAGTTTTGGAGATATCCAAGAAAAACCGAAAAAACCATATATAAACATTTTGGGCTAACGTCTTAACGTAGCTATACAACAATGCATGGTAGTCACACCTTTTTTCCCTTGTAGACTCAAGTGGCATTAGTGTAATATTTTATCGTTAAAAAATACTAACTCAGTAGGAGTTGATTGTATCTCCACGAAAATCTTGAAAAGTATTCATTCACACATTAACGAACCATTAGCATTCCTAATTAATCGCTCTATCGAACTCGACGAATTTCCTGCTAAACTGAAAATTGATCTCCTTTGGCCAATTTCGAAAAAAGGAGACCCCTACATCATAAAGAACTAAAGACTCATAACAGAAACCACAGTAAGGTATTTGAGAGGTGTGTGTATGATAAAATGTTCAATGTTCTGGACAAGTTCAACATAATATCCGAGTTTCAACACGAATTCTGGCCGGTAAAGGAGACTAAAAGTGCTTTACATGAGTTTTTTGAATATGTTCATGATGCCCTTGATATGAAAAAGTACGTGGGCGCTTTTTTTTTCGACTTATCTAAGGCATTAGATATCATCAGTCATAAAATAATCCTGAGTAAGTTAAACTTGCTAGGATTTAGAGGAAATGTACTTTCATGGCTGGAGTCATACTCAACTCTCAGAGACATGTGCGTAAAATATTGTAACTGTCAATCTCAACCATAAGGCAATGACTATGGAGACCCTCAGGGATCCATCTTGGGACCTCTGATGTTCCTGCTTTTCATCAATGATATGCCAGAACATGTAAATACAAACAAGTTATTCTATATGCATACAACACAACACTTGCGGATGCTGATAGCCCTGAGGAGCTCCAAGTTAAACTCAATGAGCTGTCTGTCGAATTCACGGATTGGTGTTGCAAAAACTACTTAGTTATAAATCCCAGTAAGACTGTCTTGATGCAGTTCTATTCCAGCACTATCAGGAAACTTGACGATTTTCGAGTCAGAATAAGTAGTCATGATGTGATTTCGTCAAAGAGTACTGAATTTTCGTTGGCCAAAAGAGAGTGTTGCGCTTGATTTACATAATCATCTTTGCAATTCAGATTTGCATACATATCCTACAAGAAATGGTAATTTCATTAAGTTGACAAAACATTCAACTAATTTGTATGAGAATAGTCCACCCTACCTAGGTGCAGAGATTTTTAATAATCTTTACGAATGCATAAAAAGGAAAAATGTAGAAAGAAGAAAATAATTTCCAAGAAACCCTGAAAGAATTCCTGATTAACGGTTCCTTTCACAGTATTGCTGAATATCTAAGCCGATGAGAGGGTTAATATTCCACTTTTTTTAAATCACTTTTGTGTTTGTGTGATACGTTTATATTACATTTTTTATATCTCACATTTTTGTGACGATTTTTGTAATTGCCGACGTATCCTATGTCACCTTGTGATCTTAAAGAACTCAGTAAATTATTATTATTATTATTAAAAGAGATTTTCGTCAAATGTAGAAGAAATTACCTTCGTGAACAATTATTTTGCAGAGAAAAACGCCGAGTACTTACTATTTGGACGTGTTGCAGAAATAGGAGCATCGCTGAGGAAGTGTGTAGAGTTGAAAAAAGACCATTTTAAAACATTTTAAAAAATCTGAAAAACTCTCTTGTTTCTTTGTTAGATCATTAACTTTCCAAACTAGAGTAAACATACCCAAAACGCCCACATTTTTTCCTAGTTTTCCTGGAACAGTCACCACTCGGAGCTTCGATATGCATCTCCAAAATTGAAGCGGTCTGCCTGTCGATCGAAATTAATTAAATATCAGCAAACTACAAATTATTCACGAAATGAGTATTGTCGGATTGGATGAATGTATGATCGGAGTAAATGAATGGGGAAATCGTCACCACGGATAAATCTGAATAGATAGGTTGTTCGAGAGGAGTCTGCATAATAACTTCGATTCCATTTGGAGAATTTGATGCCGGAGTTTCTGGTTGTATAGGGTCTTCCAGCAGGGACTTCGGAACTTTGACAATTTATAACGGCCATCTTGTTTAAGCTACACCGGTCAAATTAGTTGTCATTCATTCACTCCGTTTTGCCAAATCACCATAGACGGATATAGCATTCAAAAATACGTGGAAATAATGAAAATTATTTTTATAGAAATGTGTGGTCTGTTTGGGCAACGTACCGCGCGCTTCGCTCATTTTACGGTCGCCATAATCGTCGTACCTAGAGGACTATTCGCAATGTGGTGGATGAATTTGAGTCCACTGGATCAGTAAACGATCGACCAACACGCGTACGTCGACGAAACGCAAGGTCTGATAAAAGCATCGCCGCTGTCTGTGAGAGTGTGCAAGATAATCGAAGGCAGTTGATTTCGCGATGCTCAGAAGAACTCGACAAACCACAATTTGGCGAATTTTGCATCGTGATTTGGACCTGCACCCGTACAAAATTCAACTGAAGGTTAACGACTAAAGACGTGTGTTCACTGAACGGGATCTGGAGCAATTGGCAACTGACCTTGATTTTCTTAGGAAAATCATTTTTTTACGGACTTGAGGCGCTGTAAGAGCGGTGCCTGTGTGAAAATAGCGACTCACATTGGATTTGAATCGCTGAATGCAGGTCTCCAAATGAAAGAGTTCTTGAATAGTGAAGTTCGATGTGTACTGAGTTGAACCTCAAAACGATGAGCAGCCACAGTTCGACGCCTATTTCTGATATGTACCGCTTTTGGTGGAATAAAATGTGCCAAGTCACTTGAACACTTTCCGTGAAAGTATCTATAGAAGAGAGACAAATATCTAACCTTTCTTTTATGTTCCACACTATCAAGATTGCAAGTGATGTTCGCGTCTCCAATCAGTCGAATGGGTGTTTTCTAAATGGAATCCAGCATCTTCAGGGTGTGCTTGGGGGCGGAGCTCCATGAGAACAATACTCCAAGGAAGGTCAGATCTGAGCTTTATAGAGCATCAAAAATTGCTGAGATGTGTACAGTTTTCTGGTTCGGAACAGTGTTCCAAGCTTTTGAGAAGCAGCTTTTGCAATTCCAGCGACATAATTATGCCAAGACATCATATTGGTGTATATTTTAACCCCCAACAAACTTATCGAAGCAGAATTCTCTATCCTGACATTATTATATCCGGTTCGAAGACATTCATCTATTTGGAGAAAACCGATTCCTGGGTTTCTGTGGCAATGGATTGAACCTGGTTACTTTCACTTCTATTCGGAATCACCTCTAGATCCTCATTAAGATATATAACCTCCTGATGCCAGTGAAGATGTGCATCCGCAGCCAATGTCCTGGAATCCAAATGGATTGACGAGACAAATGTGCTGTCCTCAGCAAAGCAATATATTGGATTCTTGTTTTTTCCAATGAGTCGTTGATATACAATGAAAAGAGGGTTGGAGACAATATGGATCTCTGGGGAACACCAGCATTGATGGTAAAAGTATTTGGGAGATATCAATTGACGGTCACTCGCAGGAAACGTTCTTTCAGGAAGCTGGAGTCATACACAGAAATAATCCGACAAGCCATAGCATCAAAGTTTGGTAAGCAAACCCTCATGCCACACACGATCAAAGGCCTTAGAGATATCCAGCGCAACATCCCTTGACTTTCCAAATATGGGTGACATACGATAGATGGTTGCTTGTTGATCATTGTTTCCGTAAACCATATCGATGATTGCTCAAGATGTTGAAGCCATCCAAATTAAGTATTTGGTGGTTTACTGCTTTCGATATCACTGATAGCAAAGCGACTGATCTATAGTTATTTGGAAGATTTTTCTTGCCTTTTTTGGCTGAACGCGAGCAATCTTCTGAAAAGACGAAAAAACTCCTTTCTTGGTAGACAGGTTGAAAAGTACGATGACAGGAATTTCAAAAATAGAAAAAGTCTCAATATTCAAATATCTAGGGCTCATACTGGGCCAGTACATGAGGTGGAATGATCACATCAATAACCTTGTCAGCAGAGTCAAAACGCTCATTCACGATTCTAAACACTAAGAGATATATTTTAAGTAGGAAAGTTCTATTTGTAGTTTACAACTCATGCTGTATTGCGATAATATTGCATCACAGCATGGGGGAGTATTCACTAGCATGATAAACAAAGCTCAAATTATTCGAAATACCATTCTCAAAATCATATCGAGGTAATTAGGTCAAATATACGTTTTTTATTTTGAGAAAACCTTTGAAATGCACGATTTAACGTCCACATCATGCGATCGAAATTTTATTACCACAATTAAATTCCTAGAATAGTCAATTTTCATCAGTTTTGACCTTCGATTGAGCGGACAAAGATAAATAGATCTATTTTAATATTTTCCATAAACTAGAACGAAATTTTACCTTCGAAAACAATGGAAACTGAAACTTATCTATTCTACCGGAATAACTCAGTAGATCAAAATTTAACATTCACTTTGAACTATCACTATATTCATAATAGGAGATCGAATATTTTTTCAATATTTCCAATATTCATTTCTTCCTATTTTCCATCCATCCCATTGTTTATATGTTGAAGTTCCAGTACCTTAATTGTTATTTCGATTAAAGAATTTTTTAAACCGATGAAAGGAAGAACTATAACACTTTAGATCATCGAAAGCAGTATATTTACTTGTTACATTTGTAGATGAAGAAGCAAAGAAAAAAGTAAATACAGAATGGGTAAACAGAATTACCAAATCGAAGTGTCATGTGCTCTTCGAAACGATTTTCAGTGGTTCAGTCAGTTCATTCAACATACTTTCTCAGTTTCATACATCCTCTACCAATATATCACGTGCCATATAGACTTGGATGAACTCCCTCCACTTACAAGGAATGTGACCGTAAAAAATATGTAATCCCATATTTTTCTTCACTGAGGACTACACAGATGGCTGAAATAACTGTTTAAATTAACATTTCCCTCTTTTGAAATTTCTTTCATTTTGGTAGGTTGTCTATGATTTTAATTTCATATGTAAACCTTATGTCTGCAAATTTGTTGTTAACTGGATTGTTGAATGGAAAGGTTTCGAAAGTTGGAGCCTATCGTGAAGACAGTTAATCGAATATCCTTGCTTGCCGAGGCTTGTAACTTTCGGCAGTGTGATTAAGCTTTGATTCATCCAGAGGATATTTTTCATTTCTGAAGCCATTTGAGGCAATGTTGTTGCAAATAACTTTCCGTATTTTTTCAGTTTAGGACAGACCACAATATGCAAGAATTGTTGCAAGTACCTCTCAAACCAAATATTATAAATTTCAGTTCATAAACCATCAAATTGCTTACTCAATTCCCTCATTGCTAATTGGAAAAATAATCAAATTTACGTGAGTTTCATCTGCATACAAGTAATTGTTCCCACCCAATTAGGTATGTAATTGATTCAATGAGATTCTTGGACACTTGTCCTTTCACTAATTGCCGTTGGCAACACTAGTTTCTCAGCACACCATGAATATGCTAATTGAATTCAGGTAAATACGTTGTAATAACCAAGAAACCATGTGTAGGTAACATTCTTGACATTTTGACGGCATCATCCTCATTAGTATTCTCCAGGAAATGAAAATAGGGGCACACGAGAAATAAAATAGAGTTGTAATTTCCCGCATAGGAGAAATGTGGTAATTGATATTCAATGGTTCTAGTAGAAGATAAATTCAATAAAAAAGACAATTAACACCGTACATTATCGATTTCTATTAAAAAAAACGAGAAAATACAAGGACTAAAAAGTTGTGAAAGCAATTCCTGATATCAAGGTGGAATAGCATCCAGAATTATAGGAAAGTTCAAAGGCGGGTATGGGTTCAAATATTCTGGAGAGTAAAATTTTTGAAAATGTTTCCACTTGCCACCTTGGAATTTTATTAAATAATTTTGTATTATTTTCAACTGGTTTTTGATCATATGATAGAACGTAAATTGAGCAGATCGATTTCAAACAAACCATTATCATTATCATACTGAAAATTCAAACTTCGAAACATGGAAGATATACTCAAATCTCAAAATCAAATAAAATTATGCTCAAAAAAGTTCTTAACTGAAGACAGCGTTTCCAGAATGAATATGAGATACAATGCAAAATTCACAATCAGAGATTGCCAATCCCAACGGGTCTAGATGCTTCTGGTCGGTAGCATAAACAAAATCCACTGACACAAGTGGATAGTTCAGTTTCAACAACACCCATAGAAAAAACAAATCCATGAGCCACAAAATTTGAGTCCTACTTCACAGTGAGAAGCAAAGACACCACCCACTGTTTCCACACTAGACTCCACAATGTTGAAAATTACTTCTCAACAACGTCAGGTTAATTTTGAAACAGCTTGATATTAACAAGGCATCTGATCCTGATGAAGTTCCCGTCATCGTACTCAAAAAGTACGGCAATGAACCGAAACCATTATTTTGTAGATTTTTCAACCTGTCTTACAAGGAAGGGGCCTTTCCTTTTTGTTGTAAGATTGTTCGAGTTCAGCCTATTCCCAAAACGGTCAAGAAAAATCTTCCAAATAACTATAGACTACTCGCTATGCTATCAGTGATATCAAAAATCATGGAGAAAGCCGTAAACCACTGTAAACCACTATCCTTGAATATTTGGAAGGCTTCAACATCTTGAGCAATCATCAATATAGCTTTTCACCAAGAGCGGTACATCTCAGAAATACGCGACGTACTGTGGCTGCTCATCGTTTTGCGGTTCAACTCAGTACACCTCAAACTCAACTGTTTAAGATTTATTTCATTCAGAGAACTGCGTTTATGTGGAATGTACTTCCTAAGAATGTTTTTTCACTTGAATTCAACCTCCTTTCAAATCCAACGTCAATCGCTACTTTCGCATAGGCACCGCTTTTAGAGCGCCTCAAAGATTCTCTTGTAGTGCTTGCGTTCCGTTTTTGAAAAAAAGACACTTTCAAAAATGAATACATTTCTTTACAGTTGCAAGGAGTTACTAGGGTTCTTCAGAAAATATGTTGGAAGAAAATACTAACATAACCAGATATGAAGAATTTTTTTTCATATATGTGATATTCTGCAACAAGTTTCACAATAAAATGAATATTTCTACTGTTTTTGTTTCATACCTAAAAAAGGGGCATTCAGACATTTATCTACATAAATGAAATAATAATAAAAAACTTTCAAAACAAGCTTTCAATTAAGTGCCCTAAAAAGATCAAAATGAAATTTTGAATTTATGAATAACTTTTTTGCACACATAGGATTTATAGGGTTTGAAATTTAATGCAGTACCTAGTTGATCTGTCAGAATGTTTGTTAATTTAAATTTCATCTGACTGAATATGTAGAGATCTATTCTAGGTATCGCGACAAGCTTTTACTATAATTTAATTTCTGTAAAGTCATAAATGAATGTGGTTGATGTAATTTATAATTTTATTTTGATCTTTTTAGGGCACTTAAATAAAAGCTTGCTTTAAAAGTCATTTTATCATTATTATATTTAATATTCTTTAGTTTCAATCAATACGAAAGTCCATCTATAAAACGGAGAGTCCTTCAAAAAAAAAACTCGAGGAAGGGGGAAAACTATTATTAGGATAAACTATATTCTATAGAAGTAGGTAGGTACCTACTCCTCCGGCATACCTTATAGAAGAATTAGCTAGATATATTTTTTAGCCTATTCATTTCATTGATTATTACATGGCCGAGTCCCAGTTAATTTTGAACAGTCTAATTCTTCTATGAGGAGGCCTTCTATTGATGTGAGCCTACGTAAAGCCACGTACGCTTGGTCGGCAGCGAACAACTTTGAACCACAGTATACAACAGCGTGGTCAACCGTACTACCCTGCATTTTGTGAACGGTACAAGCCCAGCATAAAACAATTGGCAATTAGAAGTAGGTATTTAAAGGAAAAATCTTGATTTAATTTTTTTTTCTAGAAATATATATTTTTTATTGAAGTCAACCCTGGATGTGGCATCTATTTCATGGCGGGCCTACCAATTGCCTATCATAAACGAATGCGTATACAAAATTTCGTGTACCTGTAATTTACCGATGAGGTGATCTCTCGTACGGAGCCGATCCTGGCAGCAGCATCAAGTCACGTTTATGATTAACATGCATTGCTATCGGTTCTGGACCAGCATGCAAAATTTCAACTCAATCGGATACCGGTGAGTGGGTCAAATTAAACTTGCAAGATTTGTTAACATACATACAAGTCAAGTGGAAAAATAATAAAAGCTTTTGATGAAAGGGCTTAGTATACAAAAGTGAAGTAGTAAAAAATGGGGCATTTTATAGCTTTGTTGTATAATAATTAAATATCGTTACTGTTATGTTGATGAATGAAAAACTCTCCATTGGCCTTTGCAAATTACTATTTGGTAGATTTTTCTTGAGACAGACAACAGTATCCAAATCACTGATGAATAAAAAAGTTTCAAAGGTTCACCCCTCCTTGAATATCGTGTTGAAGAAGTAGTTGGGTGGAGATATATGAATATTTCATTCTATAACGGACTGAATCTGACATAAATAGAGGCAGCACACATTGAATCCATTTTTCACAACTAAATCAGACTAATTATTTTTGCCGCGTTATTGCATCCCGTGAAATCCTCAAAGCTCACCATTCCGCCCGCATCCAGAGATCTCATAAATTAAAAACTCATCCGTGCATTTTCGAGAAATAAAACATGTCCCATTCACGCATATTCCAATACGTCCGCCATCTGGCAGGAAATTTTTCTCTGATTAATGGCGCCCCACAAAAATTTATTAAATTCTCACCATAGAATCTGCCATATCTTCGGATACTTTCATAACTCCGTCGAATATTTAATCCTACAGACAAGCGAGACCTCACGCACTGCTGTCACAGGGTCATAGTTGACGAATAGGTGTGTGAATTTCAAATGGGGCTTTCCCACGTTTTCTGTATCGTAGCTGACTGGGATTCCATTCGACTGTATAAACAAAGGGTTTGATTGATAACTAATAATTGAGTAGTTGAACTGTGGGTCGATTAAATTCTTCTAAAAACAGTTTTTCCAACAAACAATATGAAATAGGACGATTTATAGTTTTATGTCATACTGTATGACATAAAAATTTCAGATCTCCAAGACCAACCAGGTTAGACTTCTGACATCATTATCAATTATCTCAACCAAGTGTTGACATATGATAACACTAGTTTACAACAAATTTACGACTGTAATGCCAAAGGAAGTTCTTTTTCAATTTTTGGTTCTTAAATGCGAAAATGATAGTAAAAATTTCCTAACACGTAAGATTTATGAGTTATGATTTTTTTCACAAAAATTTAAGGAACATAACGTTCCAAATTTGCTTTTTCCCTAAATTGAGAAAATTGTTCAAAATCTGGTAACACAGCGGCCGAGGTGAGCAAACACGAGAATATTAAGAGTATTATATTAATGTTATCTTTGTGAATAAAATAAGTTGACTCCTGTAAACGCAGTATCACATATTTGAACTCGACGTACGCAACGGTACAATAATGTCCAAAGTACAGAAACGTGGCTGCGTTAATCCCGCAGATAGTCAATTTACACTCCTGAATCGCAGAAACGGCCAATTAATCAAGTGACCAAAGTAACTTACCATAAATATTTTGGATTTGTTGTTGGTGAACAAGGTCAGGATTGGGCTCTTCACGTATGTTGCCAAACCTGTGCAGCAAATCTAAGTGACTGGTTAAATGGCAAACGCTCTTCTATGCCTTTTGCAGTTCCAATGATTCGGCGAGAAACAACAAATCATTCCAACGACTTTTACTTCTGCATGACAAACGTGTCTGGTTTTTCAAGAAAGAGCAAACACAAAATTGTATACCCGGATATTCCTTCTGCAATAAGACCGGTTTTTCATGGAGAAGGTTTACCAGTTCCAACACCTACGGCAAATCCGGAGGAAGATTTGGAAATGAATGATGACCAGGCAAGTTCCGATGATGTGCCAGAAAAACACGCTCCTCATTTTCCCGAAAGTAAAGGAAAAACACCCTATTTAATCGAACAACCTGAATTAAATGAGCTAGTTCGGGACCTCCATTTGTCCAAAGAAAATGTTGAACTATTAGGGTCTAGATTACAACAATGGAATTTACTAGCTCCTAAAAACAAAGCTACAATATTTAGGAACCGTAACCATGAGCTATCCTCGATTTTACTATGCAGGATAAAATGTGTGTTTGTGTTAATCCTGAAGGAGTTTTGCGGCGAAACTGAAACGGAATATCAACAAATGCTTGGCTATAGTAAAACCAGATGGCTTGCCCTTATGCCGGCCTTGGAAAGGGTTTGAGTTTCAAAAATGTCTCTTGTTACTAAAAAACCATTTCGAAGATCCCGTATCCGAATAATAGCTTCAAGCTCAATTAGCAAGTTTTCATCAAGCTGTATTGAAACTTGGAGGTCAGACTGTATCCGCAATTGATGCTGCATAAGAAGTCAATCAACCTAGAAGACAATTTGACTAAGGAACTGACCAATCAGTTTCTTCCATATTCGGTTTATTATCTAATGATGAAATTGGAAGATAATAGTACTGACATAGATGAAGGGTTTGTGAAAAAAAACACTACAAAATTTTATGAAAGGAGCAACTTATCGCTGCTTTCCGCTCCCAGTGGACGAGAGGCTCTATAGTAAAATTAATAACAATGATACAATTCACATTTGGTATCTATACTTATGTAAAATTTTCTGAGACATTCAATTTGTGGGTTCAAGGAGGTCAAAAATAATGCATTCCTGAGCTCGCAAGGTGCTCTAAATGGTGACAAACGGCCAAAAAATGTAAAAAACGATCGGTGTTGCAAAAAATGGACGTTTAAAACGTGCCCAGGTCTGAAAAAATCTGAAAAAATTCATGGAGACGTATTTCTTCATAGGTTTTCAGAAAATCAAAAAAAAATTGCGTATTTTTTTTTCAATTTTATGGTCAGTTACTTTTTTTTAAATACTCAAGGGGTGGATACGGGGTTTTGGGGGCCAGGAGGCGAGTCACTTGAACTATGGACCATGTCGAACATGTTTATTCAGCCCAACTGACATATTCTATGGGTGAGTTTGGGATTTGGAGACGGGGGGCATTTAACTTATTTTATGGGTGATACCCTTTTCAAAATGAGTACGGTGTTTCATTAAAAAACGGTTATGACATCACCACGCAAAGATAGGTGAGTCGTCACTCACTTATCTTTGCGTGATTTCGAAAAAGGTAAATCACTATCTGAAATCGACCTTATGCAAGGATTTTATTGTTCATTCAGTGAATCACCAAATAGAATTGAAAAACTCATATTTTGAATATTTTTTCAAATGTAGAAACGTAACTAACTGAGACACGAGCTCAGGTAATTTCGTTCATTTCATGTTCAATTCGGATTAGTTTGTAAAATTTTGTTCTTATGGTAATGTTGATTGATTTATTCTCAAATTCACGTTCACAATTTTAACATCAATTGGGTTGGTAAAATTCAGGTACTTCAAAATCTAAATATGTATAGAAGACATTGAATATGTATAGTTGGGTTAGTATAAATACGCCTGAAGAAGCTATTATATAGCGAAACATGTGTTGCTTTTTTTAAAATGTGTGGTGAAAATCTTCTGAATCCTACTTTCTTGAATACTTAACAATCAGATGAAGATGTTGCTCAATTCTATTCGTTTTTTTACTGCCCACAATCCTTCATGTTATAATTAATCTACAATTCTGAATTATAATTATTTTCTAAATGATCACTCCCCACACCGTGGGGTAGGTGATCATTGGGTCCGAGAAGCATGTGCTCTAAGCAGACGCAATAAGCCAAGAATGACACCCTTCTGCATTTGGGATTAGCGAATACAGGACTACAACCATATCAACAGGAGTGGTCTGGATATTATCATTATTATTAGGAAAATTTGGTGAAGAGTTTATTAGGTACTCGAATGTAAGTAGGTTATTTTTGAAAAGTAGTAATAAGAATTTGAAAAGCGATCTATTGCGGTATTCGTCAAAAAACTATAATTTTCAAAGCAATATTTCAAAGCAATATTAAATCGCCTTCTTCTCTCAACTACTTTCTGCTTCCAACAAACGCTGCTTCTTAAATGCATCTATAAACAACTTCTCTGAACTGGTCATTCGAAACAGAATCGGACATTATTCGAGGGAACTGCCCGTTATCTGAAGTTGAATATTGTGATCTTACAGCGGGATTTACTTTGGTCATGTTGTTTGTTGACCAACCGCTTTTTTTGCGAAAGCATTCAAAGGATTCATATAAATACCAATTATGGCAACAGACGTCTTCATGTTTCTCATCATAGGGAGGTCGAAAGAACTTTGGAAAAAAAATCGAGAATGTCGTCGAAATTTATTGAATCTGATTGTACATTGACCATGTTACAGGGGTTATTCAAGGTGTAGGCTTTGACGCCTTGGTAATGAAAAATAAACGACATGCATGTTTAATTGTGTCGGGACTGGTGATAGGTGAATTACTATTTAGACCAGGGGTTTCCTAACTTATTTGAAACACGCCCCCTTTCGACCATAAAAAAATTTCGCGCCCCTCATCCCCCAGTCCAGGTAATCAGATCAGAATTAAAAAGCATTCAATAACAAAGTAAGTATTTTTTTTGCTTTTTAAACTTTAAAGTTATGCAGAAATTATACAAAAATATTTGGTAAGTAATCCCTACTTATTGGAATGTGACAGATGGATTTGATGAGGTTTACAATTCTCGGCTTAACCATAGAGATCGCACCACGCAAATCACTACCAGTGTCAAGTTTATTTCTGTACTTGGTTTTTATTGCAACTGCAGCAGAAAATCTCCTTTCGCACAATTATGTACCTACTTGAAAAAGTAATTACCATCGAAGTGCTATTTCTGCTATTTTTGGGTAAATTGGGTAATATTTGACCTAAAACAATGATTGAATAATTTTTCAGAATCGCATTTGGCTGCAAAACTGTTTTTGATGTCCAAGGCTCCCGCTTGAAATGTTTCTGGCAGGGCATCTACGTTAACTTGGAATAGATCCGTTGCCAGTCGATAAATGTCATCAAATGAATTGGGGAAGTAACGACTGAACTCATCAGTAAGGCATCGCAAATAAAATTTGAGATTTTTTTCTAAGTTTCAGCACCTTGAAAACATTCACAAATCGCGTTTCTTCTGAAAGACTATATAATTTGGAAAAACATACGTAATATGATGGCTCTGCTAATATCTTCGCGATTCCAAAGTTGTGATTTTTCAGTAAAATTCTTTATAGCATTCCTATGATAAGTTCGCCTTGAATATTCAAGTTCAATGAATCGAATATATCTGACAAGCCAAAGCTACTTGTACACCGGGACTTTTGAATTCATTGCACATTCTTTGGTTCTTGTGAAATAGTAATACTTCATCTCTAAGTTCAAATAATCTTGCCAACGTATTGCCCTTTGAGAGCCAGCGCACTTCTGTGTGAAACAATCATGTTTTGTGCCCTGTTCCAAAACCGTCACAAAACGTCTTTACGCACTCATCTTTATGAAATTTACCTCTTTGACATGGTAAATGTTTATTGATTTATTCTCAAATTCAAGTTCACAATTTTAACATTAATTAGTTTCAACACGTCATTTAGTTCACTGGGTAGTGTCTTTGCTGTTAATGCTTGACGATGTATAAAGCAGTGGATGGCGATAATATTGAGTTTTTTTTTATTGAGAACATAGTCGCATCCACCAGAAAAGTGATTAGCGACGGATCAATAATACTAATAATAATTAATGCTAAAACAGTAAATGTGTACGCATATTTTATTCAATAAGTCTATGTCTTTAAGGTAACCAAACAGATTTCTTGAGGGGAATTCTGTTCCGAGGAGAACTCTGATGTCATTCGGAAACTGATGATTAAATCGTTGAACATTGTATTTAGGGCATTCAATTAAAATGTGGTATACACTCTGAACTGCATCACAATCGTCACATCTAGGTGGATCACTCTTTGTTAGAAGGTAGGTTTGTGTAAATTTTGTTTGACCAAGACGGAGGCGCGTGAGAGTTGCCAACCCAAGATATTGTTTTTAATGTGAAGCAAGTTTGATCGCGAATTCACCACTCTTGATTCCACAAACATGACAATTTATTTTTGATCACTCGGTACACTATGAAATACTACTCCTGAATCTGCACTTACTATCGCGTTTGGTGCACATTGGTCTGTTTTTTCATTTCCGTCTATACCGATGTGAGAAGGGATCCACATAATGCTGATCTTCCGGGAGTTCTTCTTTGCTTCCAACAAATCTGATTTCATCATTTTGGCAATAGGATTGATAGGATAAATTTGCTGTGATATTTCCACTGAGCTAAAGGAGTCTGTGAGGATTAGGCCTAACGGAAAATTAGAGGAATTAATGTTCTGGATTGCCTTGTATAATGCATAAAGTTCTGCGAAAAAGACGGTAGTGTCAGAGGGAAGTTTATATTTGAAATCATCGTTAGAAGTGACCACCGCTGCACCAACACCATTGTCGATTTTTGAGGCATCGGTATACACTTTCGTGAAATTATCGTAACGCTGATTCAAGATAGAGGCTAAGGAAGTTCTGATTATACTAGAGTGTGTATTGTGTCTATCATGGCGATGTAAAGCGGTGTTAATTTCAGGAATTGATCTCGACCATCCGCCAAAGAGGCGGATGGTCGAGATCTAACGGATAGACCTCCGGGAATTCAATGTTTAGGTGCTGAAGATACGTTCGAATTCTTTCACAGGAGCTGTGATTTTTCACAGTTCAATTTCACTATATCATAAATGAGAATCCACCTACTTGTCCATGTATGTGTCTGTATGAATGCTGATCATTTTGAGGAGGTTTCAGGTTTCAGATTCTATGAAAGGCAATTCTAATATTTAAATAAAAAAAAAACAAATCAACTACATCGAAGCTAGATTCACGTATCACTGTATTTTTTTCAGTCACCGTATTATTATAGAGCCGGAAGTATCATAGTGAGGCAAGATACAATCGTGAAATCAACAACAGAAGCATTGAATGCCTCATACACTGTTTACGTTAATTTGGATCAGGTGAGTAATTATTTACTAAGCCTAGTCTATACGAAGTCAATCCCAACAACTGAATAAAAGACCAATGTACCGGGTCTGATGAATTTACTAGTTTAATACCATATAAAAACTTCCACATAAAAATAATGTTCAGATCTCGTATGAATACCACGCCGCCCATGCCATACAAAGAAACTGCCAAAGTTCGGTAACTATTCAGTTTTTATGTCCTTCGAATTGACTTCGTATATACAATACATATTGCTTTTTAAAATGTAAATACACGCATCGGAAGAGTCTGGGGATATTTTCATGAATTAGAAATATTTTTATAAAAACTAATGAATATCAATTCGGATACTTCTGCCTTACCTTTGTATATATTTTGCTAAACAAAAAACGCAAAAATGATGACAAATATTTTATAATAATTCTGAAGATACCTTCAGAAAAGAGAGGACTGGATCTTCCGGGAGAAGAAAATATTAAGAGCAGATAGTTGTTGGTTCACAGATGGTTCAAAAACACCTCCAGGCTCTGGTGCAAGTGTTTTCAGTTGCAGACCCAGGACAGAGATATCAACCTGCCAAGCGGAAATCTTTACTATTGAATTGTGGGTGGAGAGATTGGTAGAATCCAACCTCGCACACAAGTCAATAAAAATTTTCTCGGAGAGTCAAGCGGCGTTGGAAACTCTTGGCTCCTACCGAACAACATCTAAATTGGTAGCAAATTGCCAAAAACGACTCTCCTCAATAAAAAATCAAAATCAAAACTTCATTGTCTATTTCTCTATGTAATTTTGAAGCTCTAGTAGACAGTCTAATGTACAAAATTTAAACATATATACATCACTCCCACATATGGAAGTGGGTGGTCGAGGGGTAGAAAGTTGAAAAGGTATAGGGAAAAGGTGGGGAGAGCAGAAGGAGATTTCAATGTTGAGCCCCAGGATGTTTACAATGAAAACGCCACTGTATTGCCCCACAGTGGGGAGTGGGGGATTCCCCCGCTGATGGTAACGGGTGGCTCCCTGCCCAACAGAGCTTCATTACGACCTCCTCCTAAGGCGTCTCGCTTCCTACCCAGGCTCACCCGAGATTTGTCGTGTTGTTGCTTTTCGTAACCTGATGGCGTACCGTTTATTCGGTATTCAGGTTTGTCACTAACCCCCTGGAAAAAGTTCATGCAAAAACCTCAATAGGAAGACTTAACAAATTGTCTCTGGTCTGGACTCCTGGCCATACTGACCTGGAAGGCAACGAGGGTGCTGACTCCCTTGTAAAGGAGGGTGCTGCAAGTAGCTTCATCAGACCAGAACCTTACATTGGCATTGCTTTAGGCTTTGCCAAACAAAAATTGAACACCAGAATGGCAAGAAGTTTTGAAAACTTTTGGTAAAATCTTCTATAATTAACTCACTCCAAGGCGTTCATTCACCCTTCGAAGCTTGAGACCAAAAAGTTGTTGGACTTTAGTAGGGATGAACTACGATGTTTAACAGGCCTCCTTACAGGCCACTGTCATCTGAATCATCATATGCAGAAACTCGGACTGTCAGAAGACAATGTACGTCGCCTCTGTTTGGAATATGATGAAACAGCAGAGCATATACTTTGTGCCTGGCCCGCCGTGGACCGAATCAGGTTTTCAGAGTTTGGTAGAACCACACTCTTGCCATCTGATCTGAAAGATCACTCACCATACAAACTTATCGGCTTCGTCAAGAAGCTGGGTTTATTTGGTCGAGTTTGAAAAGGTGTGTGCCACAATAAAACTTTGTAGATTGCCGTGGAGGGTTGAATAGACACACTCAGTTCTGACCTAACCTTTCCTAACCTAGCTTCAGAAGAAAAACATGCGTTAAAATACCTTTTTATCATCCGATAAGTTTTCACTTCCAAAATTATCTAGCCTAGGTCTCCCAAGTAATATAATAAATTGGATTTTATTATTTATGAGCGAAATAAATATGAAGGCACCTTATACTGGTTCAGCAATTCAGAACCAAAAAATATTGAACTATCAGGAGTCGGTTCTAGGGCCGCTACTTTTTCTCCTATATATGAGTGACTCACCTCAACATAGAAGATAGGCATACTACAATATTTGCTGATGACATCACCATAATTTTATCGGGACAGAATGTTGAGTAACTCATCTACAAATCAGAAATTATTGTGGACCAGTTCAGTGCATGTTGGCAAGGAAATTAACTCATTTTAAATACTTTCAGGTCAGTGTCGATGAAATTCTATTTTGGGACTAATACTTCAGATGATCCTGTCATGTAGATCATACATGTATATTAAACATCAATAAGACAAACTATGCAATAAAGCAGCTGAAATCAACATTGAATGAATCAGCATCACCCAGAATTTTTTGAGTGATGGTATATTCTTATATCAATTTCAATGTTATGATTTGGGGTAGGGCGTAGGACTCTACGAGAATTTTTATTTCACAGAAAAAATGAGGCTTATATTCAGTTAATCTATCTTTATAGTATAACAAGCTCAACTCCATCAACCGCAAATGCGTTGCTGGTTCAGTTTAGCACCACTGATGATACCTATGTCGGGTCGAAACAATGCCGCCTGGTGTTGTGTTTGAGTTCTGGTTTTCAACTATACAACTATATAAATCCCAATAAATCTGTAAATGAAAGTTTCAAATGTTAATTGCATGTGAGTTATTCTCTATATCATGCTAATACCACATTTTTTCAGAACGGACATGCAGCTGGTCGGTTTTATATGGACGATTTTATTAGCTTCGATTATACCAACAAGAACGAATATCTATACGTGAGCATGCATGCTGTCAACAATAAAGTGATAATTATGTAAGTATCATCTGTCATATATGAAATGTGTGATAACATCTACAAAAACCTCAACAATGAGAAATTTCCAGTTGGTGTGTCTGTTCTTTGATCTATCAAGGGCATTCGATACAGTTGACCACAGTTTATTACTTGGAAAACTGTGTAGAATGGGAATAAGAGGAGTAGCCAATGAATTCATGTGTATCTCCACGAAAAACAATAATATATGCTGATGATACCTATCAAATAGTAGCAGAAAATGAACTTCCCTTCTCTGTTCAAGCTGCAAATAAAATTGCTGATGAATTATAATGATGCACAAATAACGGTTCACTTATTAATGTAAATAAAACTGTAAATAAAACTGAATTATCAACAAAATAATCTTCCTAATGATATTCGATCACTAATAAAATTAGATCATAGATCTATAGAGCAGGAGAATCAATATAAATATCTAGGACTAATAATTTATCAGAAGTTAACTTGGCGAAAACACACAGATTATCTAATCACAAAACTGAGAGTTTGATTTGTAATAAGACAACTACATGGAACAGTATCTCTACAAATACAAAAACTGGCCCATTTCGGACTAGTACAATCTAATATCTTAAATTGATTGATGTTCTTGGGAAATTCAGCATACTTAACAAAAGTGTTTGTTATTCATAAAAAGAAATCAGATGTATCGCTGGCATACATTGTAGACAATCATGCAAGACATCTTTTAGAGGTCTATTTTAACACTACTGTCTGCTGTACGGATGAAAACGAAACAGAGATTGAATTATGGGAGATCGTGAAGTGAAACAGAGTATTCTCGAACAAAATTAATTACCAAATATTTTTATTTCAGGCCAATTGATGGAAATCCTGGAGACTTGGTCGCCAACTTTAGAAACATCATAGCACATCACATTGTTACTGGAAATGACGGTGAGTATATTTACAGAAATTGTTGGAATATTGTATTATTAGTAAAAAACCGTTTCTGAATATACCGGCGGATGGCAAAAATTCAATTGCGTACTATTGCTATCTCAGTAATGGTAGAAGATACGGGTTTGGTTGAATTTGAAAAAAGGTATCTTCCAGAATGCAATGGAAATATGTTCAGAAATCCAGACTGTCGTGAACGATTTTCGAAATGTTGGAAAAAAATTGAAATCGGTGATTTTGATTTTTCTGCTCTGTATTTTAATACAGAGTAAAAAACATTACATCTTTTTAATAGGGACACTGTAACGTACAAATTCAAAAAACATACTAAGAATAGCAAAACAAATGAAAATATGTAAAACTAAAAAATTGTCAATCTATTTCAAGATACCTACATTCTTTCAGCTGTGTTTTGGATTTCGTATAATTGAATTTTTTATATTGTTAGGTATCTCATTATATGAATCGACTCTATCATGAAAAATACATTTCTGACCAAATTTGCTTTTGTGTCGTTGTGAAACTATATTTTGTATTTGCCATGTAATAGGATCATGAGTTGAATGGATTTGGTCGGAACATAGTACTGAATATTTTTCATTATTCTTCAAATTATAAATGAACATGCATAATTTAGAATGATATATTCTCCTGATATCAAACAAGTTTGCAGGTTTATACAATTATCAATATTGTGCAATAAAATTTTCGTCACCCGGTTTAGTAAATCCTTGTCTAGTAATGTCAAATGAAACAAATATATTGATCTTATTTTTATATTTTTTTAAGGAAAACTCAAGTCGTCTGAAACCACATACACCAAAACAGCAGATGGCACACCTTTAGCATCTATTGATATTGGAAAAGAACTATTCACAGGAGAGGGACTGACTATTCACTTGTAATGAATGCTATGTCATATTTACATGAAATGAAATAAAATATTTAATAATGTAGTCAATTATAATTCGGAAAAGCAAGTACCTGCATCAACTGAATTTTATTTAAAAAATCTGAAAGTTATTTTCCGGGTATATTGGTCGTAGCCTGCAAGTTTTCACGCCCAAAACTTTTGTCCACAACTACGATATTTATTAGCGGCGAGGCAAAAAACGTAGTGCTCTGCGTTCTTTCTGGATCATTTAAAGCATCGAATGTGAAAGCTGAGATAGGAATCCACGGTACCACTGACATTGCGACAGATATCCATCCTCAGATTGTGTTTCTGAAACATCAGTGGAAAGCTTTGCCTGTATACCGTTGAATAGTAATGGAATTTGATTGTTTTCAAGTAACTAAATCTGACCGAAGCCTTGTTCTGAGGCATCATGGTGGCTGATATCGGCCTCCAGAAGTTCTCTATGATCATTTCCTACCTAACCGCCCTAGTTAGCGAGATTTCTGTCAAACTCCCGGAGTTGGAAAATGAGTAACACCAAAAGTTCTGAATTTCAGCAGTTCAGACTTCCATTGTCTAAAATTTTTATAAAATGATTTGAAATCCCTGAAATAAACATTAGTCCAGTCATCGGGTGATGACTGGACTAATTCCTCCGAGAGATGACTATTGATGTGTCTTTCGAGTACTTTCCCTTGACCCATCCTTTAACCTATCACCTATCTCCTCTCTTCGCTTGACTGGTTTAGCGGGAGTTGGCCACTTTCTCTTTGATCACGGGTTTCCATACGTTGC
>WOGR01000457.1:0-25558 GCA_015342045.1 Leptinotarsa lineolata | reverse complement strand
GTTGAAGCTGGGATGATTCTGCAACCGTGTTAGGAATCACACGTTAAAAGGTAAGACCTCGTTAGTCCTTAGCTCGTACAAGTTTTAACTTCTGAGGGTTGTCGTTTGTAAGGGTGCGACAACTGTGTAACGAAAAAAAAACAGATTTTCAAACAGACAGAATATCTTGAATTTTAACATTTTTTACACAATTATGTGCAATTTTCCAAGTGTTTTCTATAAGAATCAAATGTTCTCCTAACGTCATCAAAGGGAAATATATTTCTATTTGTACTTCATACACTTTTTGCTTTTCAAAGTATATTGGTGAAATTTGTTATAAAGAGTAACACTAACAAATTGGAAATATCCCCAATAAGTTTTTCACAAATATATTTTCTGATATAGAAGCAAACACTATTTTCAAATTCAATTTTATTGAAAAAAATACAGGGACAACAGTCAGATACAGGTATACAAGCAATAAGAAAAATTTGTAGTCATACACCCATATTTGACAAAATAAATAAATAAATCTACCTTGAAAGTAAATCACTTCAATATAAAATCCTAATCAATACAAAAACAATTGTATGAGGAAAGCAGTCGTTGGAAACTTCAAAAAATTAGGTACCTAATTCAATTATTACATTCACACGTTCACATTCTCACAGTTTTTTCAGTCTTTGATTCAGAGGTCACCTCATAACTCGTCTTTAAGGTCATCTTCATCATCACCTGAAGGTGGTGGTGGAGGTCCTCCTTGGTATAGTTTGGCAATGATTGGTTGAACAACGTCCTCCAATTCCTTTTTCTGTTTCTTGTAGTCCTCTGCTTCAGTATCTTGATTGTCCTCCAACCATTTGATCTTCTCATCGATGGCTTCCTCCATTTTGGTCTTCTCATCATCGGATAATTTAGCACCGAGTTTTTCCTTGTCACCAATTTGATTCTTCAATGAATATGCATAGCTTTCCAGTTCGTTTCTGGCTTCTACACGTTCCTTGAGTTTTTTGTCCTCATCGGCAAATTTCTCTGCATCTCTGATCATTCTATCAATATCGTCAGGGGTCAACCTATTTTGGTCATTGGTGATTACAATCTTTTCCCTGTTTCCAGTACCTTTGTCTTCAGCAGATACTTGAAGGATACCATTAGCATCAATTTCGAATGTTACTTCAATTTGTGGAACACCTCTGGGAGCTGGTGGAATGCCCGTCAAGTCAAATTTACCAAGTAAATGGTTGTCCTTGGTCATTGGACGTTCACCTTCGTATACCTGGATGGTGACAGTGTGTTGGTTATCTGATGCAGTTGAGAAGATCTGCGATTTCTTGGTTGGGATGACTGTGTTACGAGGAATGAGTTTTGTCATGACACCGCCAACTGTCTCAATACCCATAGTTAAGGGGTTGACATCGAGAAGGACGATAGCATCAGTGTCTTGTTCGCCAGAGAGCACACCAGCTTGTACGGCAGCACCATAGGCTACAGCCTCATCGGGATTGATTCCTCTCGAAGGTTCTTTGCCTCCAAAGAATTCTTTGACAAGTTGCTGTACCTTAGGGATACGTGTGGATCCTCCAACGAGGACGATTTCATCAACATCTTTCTTGTTCATATCAGCATCCTCGAGTACTTTCTGAACTGGTTTCATGGTTGAACGGAACAGATCCTGGAATAGAACATACAAAATAATTTTCAAGTCCCTGAGAAAGTCAGTTTTCATGGTAGAGACGAATTTATAATGAAAAAAACCTACATGAAAATATATCCTTGATCAAAATGAATGAAATTGAGGAAACAAAGTTTTTTATAAGAAAAAAACTTCTAAATTGTTACTTGAGCTTGACGATCCATAATGATATTAGTAGAGTAAAATGAAATTTATAATCGGTTCATAGTTTCTATTACTTTGTATTTTTTGAACAATTCACGGAAATTACAAATTTTACAGGTATTCTGCAGTGACTAACACCTAATCAGTTTTCATCAACGATTTTTTGTAGGAAGAGTGTGTAGCAAAATGATTATCTTCAGATATATACATAACATATACTAATGGACTATAAAGTTCATAAGCTAGCTCACAGATGGCGCTACTAGCACACGTGTACAAATTTCACAGCTGTCGGACTATTAGTTTGTGGGATAGAACATTTTGAGTGTAGCGACTTTTGTTAGTTTGAAGAAAACTGATAAAAACAAATTTCATATGTTAATAAAGCATTGTTTTCTGGCGAAAAAAAATACTATTGAAGCCAAGGCTTGATAAACATTCGGACTTTGCACTAGGAAAAATCAACCATTGAGAAGTGGTTTGCTAAGTCAAATGAGGTGAAATGGGCACCAAGGACGATGCACGTGATGGACCCCCCAAAGAGGCTGTCACTGACTAAAACATAAAGCCCACATAATAATTCTGGATGTCAGCAAAGTGAAGTTGATCGAGATTGCAGAGTCTCTAAAGATATCAAAGAAACGTGTTGGCTGAATCATGCATGAATATTTGGATATGTGAAAGCTCTGTTCAAAGTGGAGCAGTGTTTGAAGATATTCCATCATGAAAAACCGGAATTTATGCGTCGATATATGCTAATGGCTCCATCAATTCACACCAGAATGGAAACGATCCACATCTGAGTGGACTGCAGGTGGTGAACAGACTCCAAAGCGTGCAAAGATGCAACAATCGGTTGGCAAGGTTATGGTATAATTTTTTCAGGATGTGCATGGTTTAATATTCACTATCTTGAAAAAGAAAAAACCATCAACAACAGCCATTACAGTTATTTGAGCATTTGAAGGTCGAAATCGCAGAAAACGGCTCCATTTGAAGAAAAAGAAAGGGTTGTTTCAAGAAGACACTACACTGTGTCACAAATCAATGAAAACAATGGCAAAATTGCATGAATTGAGCTTCAAATTGTTTCTGCACCCACCATATTCTACAGATCTGGACCCCAGCGACTTTTTCCTATTCTCAGGCCTCAAAAGAATGCTTGTTAGAAAGAAATTTAGCACCGATGAAGAGTTAAATCGTCAAAACTGGGGCCTACTTTGAGATCGAAGACAAATCATACTACAAAAATGGTATCGAAATAATACTTGCAACAAAACCAGCAAAAAAAATATTCATGAAATTTACGTGACTAATCAATGTCAAGAGAATTTTACAATAACAAAATAAAAGATTTTTCTAGGCGTTTGCAAAAATGTTTCCTTCACCATGCTTTTCTCTGCAGAAAAGTGTTTGAACAGTTCTGATGTGACATCACAATATTTCTATCAATTTCATTTCAAAAGAGTACAAAATTTTTGAAGAGATCTGGTTACAATGAGTTGAAACTTGGATTAAAAAAGTTTCATAAAAATATGCCATATTGTCAAATTGTATTAATTTGGAAGGATTTTCATAATTTAATGAAAATAATACTGACCCAGGTACAGAATAAGAGTCTGAGACAAACTACAAAGTTTTGTCTTCTAATAACGTGTTGAATATTACTTTAATGCTATTTTTTGTAAAATAATAAGTTTTTCCTGATTTCTTTTAGTAATGTAATATTTCACAATCTGAGGAAAAATATTAACAAGTGTAAAAAAGGCAAATTATATAAAAGGCAGGCTACTGAGCCTAACCTAAAAGTTGCTACTTGATATGAAGGATTTCTTCTACTCATGAACAACTCTTACTCATAGAGCAACTTGCTGCTTTCTAGATTACCCCACACAAAAACAAAGTTTATTAAGATTAAAAAGTATATATTTTTCAGAAAATTGTTCAAAACAAAGAATGTGAAAAGTAAATCAATAAAAACTTCAAAACTCACCATATTCAATTCTTCGAACTTAGCTCTGGTAAGGGTTTCCGAGAAATCATCGCCTTCGAAGAATGATTCAATTTCAATCCTAACTTGATGACTGGCAGACAAGGCTCTCTTGGCTTTTTCCACTTCGCGTCTCAACTTCTGCACAGCTCTGTTATCTTTCCTGATGTCTTTGCCCTTCTTCTTCTTGTACAATTTGATGAAGTGATCCATTACTCTCTGATCAAAGTCTTCACCACCCAAGTGGGTATCACCATTGGTTGCTACTACTTCAAAGACTCCATTGTCAATCGTTAGCAGAGAAACATCAAAAGTACCACCGCCCAAATCAAACACAAGAACGTTCTTCTCTCCGTCTTTCTTGTCCAAACCATAGGCAATAGCTGCTGCAGTGGGTTCGTTAATGATTCTCATTACGTTAAGCCCTGCAATTACACCAGCATCTTTGGTGGCTTGCCTCTGAGCATCATTGAAGTAAGCAGGTACAGTGACAACTGCATGGGTAACCTTTTTACCCAAGTAAGCTTCTGCTGTTTCCTTCATCTTTCCCAAAACCATAGCAGATATTTCTTCAGGAGCGAACACCTTATTTCCTTGGCTTGTTTCTACCTGAATGTGGGGTTTCTGATTCTTTTCAATTACTTTGAAAGGAAACAGCTTCAAATCATGCTGAACGGTGGAGTCTGTGAAGTCACGACCAATCAGTCTCTTGGCATCAAAGACAGTGTTCTCAGGATTAGTTGTCAACTGATTTTTAGCAGCATCTCCAATGAGACGTTCACCATCAGAAGTGAAAGCTACATAAGACGGAGTTATACGGTTTCCTTGGTCGTTGGCAATAATTTCAACTCGTCCATTTTTGTAGACTCCAACGCTGGAAATTGAAACCATAAATCACAAATTCAGTTAAAAATTAACATTGCAAAAAATTGAAGGCAAGTGAAACAGCTGTAAGATAAATTTTTTCATCACTTACCAAGAATACGTAGTTCCAAGATCAATACCAATGACTGTGCCAACATCATCCTTTTCTTTTTTGTCCTCTTTGGCCCAAACAGTTGCCAAAAGACACAGTAAACCAACAGAGATATATAACCTCATTTTAGGATTTCTTGTTAAAGGATATCTGAAAATTAACGGGATTTATAATATATTCCAGTCCATTCAACTTTATAACTGTATTACTAGAAGTATTTTGACATGATTTAATTATAGGTAACTGTACTTGTTTCAATAGTGACACGTCATTCAAAAATCAGAATTTTTGAAAAGAAAAATTGAACTGTTGAAATGAATAAAATAAGCAAAGAAGAAAATTCCAGTATCACCTACAACATACTGAAACGGCAAAACGTGAAAAATTGATTCAAATTACCGAGTTCTAGAAAGTTCATACCGGTAATCTTCAAGCACAGTATGTACATCAAATAGACATAAAATTCACGTAACAATAAAATGCATGCGTGGAATTACTCACATTTTGAATTTTTCCACAATTCAGTTCACGCTAAAGAAAACACTTTTTCCGCAATCAATATTTTTCAACACTTATGATCCAAATAACTTCGACTTCTCTGACAAACTGGCGAAAATTTCGGGATGTATCGGAAATATAGGATCGGAAAATAGTCGTGTTGGGGTCTGATTGGTTATCTTTCGAACGAGGCGACAATTCATTGGTGTGTAGTCAGCTTGTTGGCGTGAACTTATTGGACCAGCGCAGAGTTTTCTGAATAGAAAATGTTCGAGATCGTGACTTCTAGAGAGTTGTATGCGTTGGTTTCATTCAATGGATGACGCAACGTACGTTCTGCATTATTTCATGAGAAATTACTTTCCGCGAACGCGGGATACTTTTGATTTTGAAATCAAGAATTGATTCACAGTGAAGAAATAAAATAGAAATGTATTCATTTTTCAGTTTTGATATTTTTGTTATTAAATCACTTCTATGAAATAATGATATGGATTTACTTTGAAATGTTACATAAATGAAATGCTGTACTGTAATCTCTGTGAACAATATATTTCGAATTCATATATTTGGGGGGATATGGGTGTCAACTAGGTGAAGATATGTATTTGCTTAGTTATGAGACATAAAAAACGAAAATTGAACGTCCTATGTTATTCGTTACAAACGGGAATGGAATTTCAGGAAAGTCTAACAGGGCTACAAATTATTTTGAAAAAATTTACTGAATTCCGAGTTTAAACTCTAAATTCAACAAAATTCGAAGTTTAAAGTCGAAACAATCAAATTCCGAATTAATTATCATAAAATTTTGTTTTCAATTTCGGTATATTGACTTGAACTCGGAATTCATCAAAATTCTAATTTTGAATTCAGAATTTTCCGAGTTCCACTCAGAATTTTGTTTTTGATCGGCTGATCGGCTTAAATAATTTTTAACCTGTCCTCGAAAGGGTATTTTTCTGTTTTTCTATTTTGTTCTATTCTTGTTTTTATCTGAGAATATTCGCATCAACCTAGTGGTTATTAGCGAGTAGTACATGTTCATAATTTTGTTATATCCTCATGTTCTATCCTCGTGAATTATTCTTTTATGTTTAAAATGAGCACTCAAAAATACTTTGTAGTTCGTCACACTTTGTTAAATATGTTGTTGTAAATTGACTTTGACGTTAATAAATAAATATGTTTTTTGGTAGTAATTGATTAAGTTTTGTATCTGATGAAAGATCCAACCCACAAAAATTTCCCCCAACCTACAACTGAGGACATTTTAGTAACATTCATCATAGATCATCTGAGTACCAGTTAAATGTACTGATTTCAATCTGAACATCCAAAAAGTAATCAAATGATAAGTGATTGAAAAATTTACATAGATCGATCTAGGAATATCAAGACTTCACCAGTGATAAAAAATTACCTACTCCAATTTTGAGAAGTCTATAGTCCCATTATTAAAACAATTGAAGATTCAATGGAGGTAATTTGCCGAACAGAAAAAAAATTCTTCAAAAAATACATTGAAACCCTAATTTGTTATATTTTCAACACCAATTAATTCTTCCTGAATGACCTACTTTTCATGTTTAGGTAGATTATGTTTAGGTACACAATACCTAGTTTGTTGTAATAGTTTGTCATGTATTTGCATTCAAATTTCTGCTTGATCATCACATCATGAGTTGATGAAAAACGGGAAGCATATCTACTAAGAATTATGTAGTAAAAACCAACTCTAAAAACCAGTGGCGTACCTAGCGTTTAGTTGGTTGGAGAGCTGAATTAATATCGACAACTAACAAAAAATCAATAAGATTTCAAACAAAGTCACTTCACGACGTTTCGATTGTTAGTATCCACAATCGTCTTCAGGTGATGCTTACATCCCCTCTTCCCTCTCTCCGATTTATCGATTTAGTGGGAGTTGACCGTTTTTCCGCTTGATTAAAGGCACAAGTTGCATATCTCTACGCTAGCTTGGCTGAATGCGACTTTGGACAACATATATGCAGCTTCTTTGAACATCTTCTTAAACCAGCATTCCTCCCTGTGGATGATCTCAGCTTGGGACTACTCGATGTGATGTTGACGAGTCCAACATGCTCTGCTATTCCCGATTTGCTGGTTTCCCCTCGCTGTGTGTTTCTCTTGTGCTCGGCAAAGCGGACTTTCAATGGCCTTTTAGTTTCACCCATATAGAATTTGCCGCACTCACAGGGTATACATGGCAAATGCAATTCTTGGAATCGCAGTCCGCGTTTGGAAGCCTGGTTTTCTTGAGGCTGCTACGGATGGTGTTTTCAGATCTGAAGCAGGTTCTGATGTTGTACTTGGATCCAATTATTCTTATCCTTTCCGACAATCCTCTGACTTAGGGAAGGGCAAACACTGGTCGTTGTGACGACTTCGCTTCCTTATGAGGCTCTTGCTGTCTTCTAACCAAAATATGTTCCACCATTACTATTTGGAGTAACCATTTCGTTGAAGATCTTTTTTGATGTTATCTGTATTACTATGGTTCCATACTACGAAGGTGTCATCAATATATCAAACAGACTCGGGGCTTCTTGTGGGCTTCTTCAATGGCAAAAGATTCAAACCACTCCATATATATGTTGGCTATAACTGGTGAAAGTGGCGATCATATTGGCAGTCTCTCATCTTGCTTAAAGAATTCGTCCTTCAGTTGGAAATAGCAGTTCCGTACACAGCATCTTGCAGGTTCTCGTCTTCGAATAGCTTCCTCTGTATGATTTGTAGCGCTCCTTCGACAAGAACATTTTTGCATAATTGGAAGTAAAAATCTGGACAAGTTTTGAGGGCTGAATTTCTGGAACTAATGATCTGTGTGAGCGGAACACCCTTCTTGTAGATTTTGGGGAATAACTAGTAGTAAGTAGTAGCTAGTGAAATTTTTTGATAACTTCACTCGTTTATCTGAAACTTCTAATGGAAACTAGATTTGAGACACACTGTGTAATGTCTTGTATACTTATACCTGTATAAAGTAATTGATAATTGGGATTATTATTATATTCTTTAGTGTTTTCGAGAACAATAAGAAGTTTAAGTTGTTCAGTAGCAATGAGTTATAAAAACATGAAGAAAGGATTCATAAGAACACTGAAAGATGAAAAACACATAACAGAGTGACAAACCTCTTCGTCAACAAAGAAAAATCAAGACCTATTGTTTGAAAACTTCAATAATCGAAACGACCAAGATGTTTGCATCCTGACAGTTTATATTTCGCGGCTTACTAAAATAAGAACAACATTCGCTCTGATGGCAGAGTTAGTTATAATCAGTTTACAACCGACATCATTGCTAATCAAGCGAATTTGATGAAACACTGTTTGAGTTTAGTATTTTCAGAGATATTGTCACATTATTGGCTTTTGTCTAGAGGTGTAAACGCACCATAATGCGAAGCCGATTTAGTATTACCGATATTATTTCAATCCCTGCCGAGTATCTTACTGATGCTTTCATCATTGAGGTTTAAAATGTCAACTCGATTCTTTTGAAAACACTTATGCCACACCAGAACAAAAATACTCTTTTATAGAACCTAAGAACTCGCCTCTTTCTGTCTGTGTCACATGCCAAAATTGACACTGACACTAGACATTGTTGTCATCTCTTATTAAAGTCGTTGGCATTTGGTATGCAGGAGGGCGGCCTTGTGACGAAGACGGCCTTCCAAAGATTAGAAAGTGTAAACTTTCTAATCTCAGCTTCAGAAGTATTTGTTTCGTTACGTATTGTCATTTAATAGTCAAAATTTGTTTTTGTAGTTATACCAGTGTTGTGCTTTTAATGGAAGTCAGCTATTCAGTCAGAAATACTAACAGATTTTTGCTGCACCTACTTTACTGTGAGCATTAAAATCCTGTTGAGACTTTCACTTCCAAATACGTCTTGAAGTAATGGTGTCCCGTCGAAAAATTCTATCAAGGTCACGTGATGATCTCCATATGGATTCCGTTTATCAACCCCCTGAAGAGGAAGAGGATGTTTGGTATCAGAAGGAGAAATTATACAGGGATCACATACAAGAAGTGTTGAATAAATGGACTCAAATTGATGATGAAATATGGGCCAAAGTTATTGTTTTTGAGAGAAATCGCAGGGTTGCTAAAGCCTATGCCCGAGCTCCTGTTCTCACTGTGAATGATTCTGATGATGGTTTCGATGGATTTAGAATTGGTTTATGTGGATTTGAGAACCCTATGAGGGACCAGAAAACCGAAGAATATAAAAGGCATATTGGTCATGGAGTTAAAATTAAAATGGATGATGCGGGTAACATATTAATTAAACGAGTCTCAAAATGTAATGTGTATATTAAAAATACGGCTCAAGATACGGAAAATGCAATAGGTAATGAAATTTTTAAGATACCCAATTGCGCCTTGGAACCTGAAAAACCTGTGAAATTGTTTGATATGAAAAAGTTCCAGTCAAATGTAAATCGTGAACTAAGGCGGGCTTATCCAGATCGTAGAAGATTAGAATGCCAGTGTCTGAGTGCAATAGCCTTTGTTAAAGTAGAACCCGAATTATTAGAATGTCCTATATGGGTTATGATCATAAATATAGTTGCCTTAGACATGCTCAAGTCAAAACTTCCGCCTGTTCAACGAGTCATGGATATTAAAAACCGACCCCGAATTCCTATTCCAGATGAAGATCCCTATAGCATAGCTGTTCATGATAATGGTCACTTTGGTACTTCAAACTATGCTGGAGGAAGTGTAGCTGCAACAAGAGAGCAACTCCTGCTACAAAGTCAACATCACAGTCAACGTCGTAGTGACAAACCTCCAAAATTACCTCCACGGGAAAAAATGTATCCCCAAGATATTCCTCAACCTGATTATGATGACTATATGTCTGGAAGACAATTGAAAACACTCATGTCTGCAAAAGATAAAGAAAGATCAAATGATAACAAGAAATTCAATGAAGATCCTTATTATTGTGGATTACGCACCAGAGTACCAAACTTCATTCAGCGAAGAAGTGATAAGCCTCCCAAGTTACCACCTCGGGAGAATATGTATCCCCAAGATATACCCAAACCTGATTATGATGACAATGTCAGCAATATTAGCAACAACTGGCTCAAACCATTTGGATCGTCAAGGGGAAAGGAGAAATCAAAAGACAACAAACAGTATGAAGATCCTTACTATTGTGGGTTGAGAGCGAGAGTCCCCAACTTTGTAGCAAAACTGAAAGGTAAAGATTCAGTTCCAATGAAAAGATTCTCTATCAGCCAACAATCGGGTCCACCTCATCCAAAATGATTCAGTGGTATGTCAAGGTTACTTGATATTACATATTTTGATATTCAGGATTCAGAAGTTGGGTAAAACCAGTAGTATTTTCAATTACTAATATTTAGGTAAAAGTTTGATTTTTATATCATCAGTTTTTTATTCATTTCTTAGAGAACTTTTCATCAATGGAATTTATTTATCCCTAAACTCAAGCTAGATGATTCGTTATCTTTCAAATACTTGGGACAGTTGAGAAACATCAATATATTTTTTTAATTTCCAGGTAAACATAATTCTAGATTATTTCATTTCTAAATGACTCAAGTTTGAAAAGTGTTTCCCAAATTTTATTGTAATAACCTGGATTGTTGATATTGCTATTGATCAAGTGGCTGTTGACATTGAACTGAATTGTGTTTTATACAACCTTTCACATTTATCATTCCATGTTTTTAGAAGTGATAAGTGATTTTCATCTGCTCAAAAAGCAAAGTTTTCATAGACTCTTAATTTCTCATAATTTTTTTTATCTTCATGACAGAAATACTTTTTTTACTGTCTGTTGTCTATTGAATAGAACTTTCAATAGCTTTATTTCACTCTACTTGAGATAATTTTTGATATTGATGTATTTACTAAGTAGACCATTTTGCAAAAACCCATTGTATAACCATTAGCATATTAGCGTACCCCTAGAATGTTTATAATTTTTAGATTGTATATAAAGTAGAAACTAATGTCGAATATTTTTTACCACTTGATTTTGTTTATTTTATGTTGATTGGTTGTCTTAAAGTTCAGTCAAAAGTGCTACTTATATTCAAAATTTTACCAAAGGTTTAAAAACGATAAAAATGATTATTTGTGGAAAGTTTTGACAGTCCAAAAGTACAATTTGGCACTAGTTTCAATATTCTTTGAAACATTTTCATCACTAGTTATCTACACTAGTTTTGTAGATGTTATAAGTGATACGTCTAAAATTTCTAGGCTGTCCACAGGGATGACACTAGAATGTGGATATTAAAAAAAAATGTGTGCTGAAAAAGACATTTAAAATGAACAAATTTTTCTAACTTCTTCGTCAAACAACTCTCAACCAAATATTATTTTTTTAAAGAAAGTTATAACAATGTTAGTATTAAAAATGAAAAGATATTAATTATCTACAAACTAAGAAAGTGTTCTAGTGATTTCTAAATTTTGATTTACGTTGATTCCATTAGTTCTAAGAGTAGGTACCTCAAATTACCTACAGGTATAGAAAGTAAAGGGCCAGCCCTTCATTAGTTTATTGAAACTGGTTTGCTGATACACTTTTCGATTTTTTATGAAATAAAATCAAGGAAGTGTTCATAATGAAAGGTCTGTGAGGATTTTCAAATTTATTAATTATAGGTTTCTTGGAGAAAATAGAATTTTCCAGATGGCAGATCATCGATAACTTTCATGATAATGTGATATTTCTTTCATCAAAAGACTGCCAAAGATTATTGGACATTTCAGTGCCAACCTAAGATTTCAGTTTTCATGCTCATGCAACATTTTTTTGATCGATTTTAAAATAGGGACCATCTGGATATCACAGAAATCAAAGAAATATTTCACTAAAAGTGGTAAATGATTAAATATATTTTTGTACTAATTTTTTATAAAATGTTATTCCATCGTTAATAAGTGTATAAATTTTTTCTACTATAGTTCACTAATACCATTATAGTATATTTCTATTATAGTAGTTAGTAAAATACTCAAACTGTATGTAGTTAGGAAATTACTCATCCGTCCAATTGAATCTTTTCTACAATCTCATTTTTAATTCTAAATACTCGTAGCACCAAGTTTATTCATAATTAGGAATAAAAATTGTAGTGTTTGAACAAATCTGCTATTTTGAAATTCTTTAATTTTTCATAATCATTCGTCTTCCAAATATACAATATCTCTCTTGGCAACTTGAAAATATTTGTTACATATCTAATCCATTATATATTGTTGAATTTTGAATGATTTATGTCTGAAATATGTGATGTAGGTGTAAGAGTAATGTTTGTATTGTTGACAATTATATATTAATAAAAACCTACTTATAGTAATTCCCCGCATTTGAATTAATTGTTGAACGGTTTTATTAAAAAAAGATAATAATGATATAGGTAATATATTAAAAGTTGAAAAATAATTCGGAAGGTCCAGCAGTTATCACACAACTCTCCTCAGCAGTCTATGGTATTGATCAGATAAAAGTAATGTAATCGTTGGGCGTAGGATTTACAAATTTACCTAGGTTACGCTAAGCCCAACGATTTTATTATTTTTTTTATCTGATCAATACCCTGGATTGGTCCACAGTCCACTGCAAAAAGACATTATCGACGTAAGTAGTTTGTGAACAAATTTGGTATCGAAGGACGCTGAAGGCAAGGGGAACAAATTTTATACAAGATGTATATGTCATACCCTAAAAAAACAATTAACCGGTTCACCGTAATCAGGCCTCAGCCACCAGATTTGGCCTCCTGCGACGGCGTTTTGCATCGATTGAGGTGATAAAAACCGAATTGCTGAGAGAGCTCAAGGACACCAAAAAGTGCATATAAGAACTGCTTCGAGTATTGGAAAAAAACGCTGCCACAAGTGTATTATATCTAAGAGGGAGCACTTTGAATGGGACAAAATATAAATTGATGAACAAGTATTATATATTTTTTGAGAAAAATGAAAATTCACCTCTTTTTTTAACAGAACTTCTATAGTGAAATTTAGTGAGAAAATTTATAAAACTTTTTTATATACTCAACTCATTTGATTGAATTTGGTAACTTTCTTTTTAATATTTTAATCATAAGTCTGACAAAGTTAACTGGAATTGAAGTAAAACGCCATATTAATATTTTTGCATTTTATTCAACAAAAGTAAATTTCTGTAAAATTTATTTCAACAAAATGTAAATTCATCTAAAAGACAACAATAACCCTTAATTATAACTGGAATTCATTAAGTAAACAACAAAAAAACAATTTCATTGAGTTTGATCATTACCATCATTTGTCATGTTAAAGTTTGTTCATCAGCTGGAAGAAATGCAACAGAATATTCTCGAGTTGAAATCATTTCAAAAATTACTATGAAAAATAATCTTTTATGTATGAACACGTGAGGTGAATCATAATTGTTTTGAAAAAAATTTAAAAAGACAATTTAAACATGTCATTTTTCATTTTAAAAAATATGAATCGAAAGTCAGTCTAAATCAATTCCACAATGAAATAGTCATCTAAATCAAATTTGTTCTGAAATTACAATTTATTCTTTAGTTTTAACCATTCCAGGACTAGAGGTGTAAAATAGGAAATGATCACATCTGCACCTGAAACAAAATAATACAATATGTATAAGATAATATTCAGATATAAATATTGCTAAAAAATAACCTTAAAGTGTTAAGTTACAACAAATATAATCCCGCAAGAATGAGACAATGATGGAAAACTTCCAAAGGAAGGAAGAAAGCAATCGAGCTGTAAAGAAATTACTATTTCTGCGTTCGGAAATCATTTATCTATAAGTAATTTAATAGGTTTTGCGTTTTGAACAGATTAATTGTGTCTCGGTTAATTATGCAAATAAGAAACTTTCAGACACAAATTGGAAAGAAAGAACCCTCTCGAAACAACTTCTTTTATACATAATTATATACATAGATTTTTGTTGTCATGTCATAAAAAAAGTACAATTTATGAATTGAAATTAATCCTATTTTCTGCCCACGGAACTTCGATTTATATAGTCCACTACATCGATTACTAAAATTCTATATTTTGTGTCAAGTTACTTCTTTGCGTGATCTGCACATCTAAAATTTGTTTTTATGTAGTTTATTTTCAAATTGATTGCTTTCTTCCTTTCTTTGGAAGATTTCCACTTTTTGTATAAAGAGAATATAAGGAGAAGTAGAAAGCAAAAACCTTTCCCAAAAATCAAACTCTCCTAAAAAATATACCCCTTTCAATTTAAATTGATTTCTGTTTCACTATATATAAAATATTGTGCATAATGATCTGACATTTCATTAGTGAACTGAATAGCATTCTGAGCAGAATAGTTCAGAGTGTTTCCGAATCTATGCATGAAAAAAAAAGTAATGTGAGACTGTGACACACAAGTGAGAAACACAGTCATATTTAAAAAAAATAATAAAATCTCCAAAATACCAGAATGTTAAACCGATATAATTAATAACATACACACAAAGAGACAATTCGAAATAAATTTCGAAATATCAATCTCTCCCAACTACCTACAGTGGGTCTGGTAAACTTCTGTCGGAAAACAAACACTTCCCCGGCTAATACTACGCTAGATATTGAATTATATCCGACAGACATTTATGCAAGATTCCTCACAGAGGCTAGTCTCGCAAATGTTTCTCGTTCATCCAGCAGCAGGACCATGCTGAAATAATCAAGGGAAATCACCTCGTTCATTTTCTTTTTTGATAAAAATACAATGCTATTTCCATAAGTTCTGGTAATATTCCTATTTGTGTAGACATATTCCAAAAAAAAAGGAAATAGCTAGGGAGGTCCATCATGATAAAGCCCCTCATGACGAAAATGTTCCTGGAATCCCAAAAGTTTCTTTGGTGATTTTAAGCGAGTCAGTGTCTTACATCCTTTTGGCATGGATACACCTTAGGATAAGGTGCCATTTAGAATGCTCTTACCTCCACAGACTACACCTCATGCGGCCCCCTGCAGCAGGGGGTCGCGTGAGGTTATAATACCTAGTAAGAAGAAAGTATTGTTAGGATAATAAAGCATAATTTATAATTACTGTATCAATATTTAGTAACTTATGCACTCACCGGCCCTTCTTAAGGATCCCATTATTTCCATCAATGCTAGTTTGAGGTCAAAAGCACCTCTCTGGGCTGCATTATATATCATGGCATATTCCCCAGAAACTTGATAGACAAACATAGGATATTCGGGGTATTTGTCTTTTACCTGCTTCAAAATATCCATGTAGGCCATAACCGGTTTTATCATAAGCATGTCAGCGCCCTCTGAAACATCTCGGTCTGCAGCCCTCAAAGCCATCCCAGAACTGTTGGGTGGTAGCTGATAACACTTTCTATCACCAAAGGAAGGTTTTGATTTTGCTGCATCCCTTGAAAGGTGAAAAAACAATTATGTATACAGTAAACTCCAACAATTTGAGAATTTTATCAGTTTGATTCTAAAGAGAATCATCCAACAATTCCAAAGTTTTAACTAAATCCTGTAATGAAAAAATTTACTTTTTTTTGGAAAATCCAACATAACTATTCGAAATTGAATCTTTGAATAGGAATCTCATAAATGGTAACATAGAGCCAGTTAAATTGTGGCAAAGTTGCTTATTTTCAGATACAAAAAAATCAGTCCGGAAATTAATTCCCTTTGTTGGATGAAATGGTACTCTTACGGTGGAGGTCCCTTTCATTATCCAGATTTGGAATACAATGACAAACAATCTGGCAACTTGCCTTGTCGGCACCGTTCAATTGAATTAATCATAAAAAATATTCATAAGCAGTTCATGCATTCAGGGTTGCATTACAAATTAATTTCTCGATAAATTTTGTAACATCCTGTACATGAAGTTCAATTTTGCTGGTTAGGTGGTTGCAACCTCTACAACTGGGAGAAAAAACTGTAAGGTAAGACTTACTGCATGACTCACAATAGAGGAGGAAACATCCAGACCTTAATTATCAACATATTATGACTTCTTACTGTAAATGGTGATACTGTTAATAAATAAATAATTGAACATATTAATTACATGTTTTTGGGCTGGGTCACCTCAGAATAATATGACCTAAAATACAAGTTGATTGAACAGAGAGTAATATGTATTGGCGGCTACTTTTTAACAAACTAAGTCTCTTCATATTAAAGTGAAAACGGCCTATGCAAATAGAGCATTCAAGTATTTCAACCAGTTTAAGTAACTATATAGCTGGTTACATTTTGAATTCTGAAAATTATAGAAGATGGTATCGGACGGATTACTCAATGTGGAAGGAAGAAATCATGAATATAATAATCTTCAAATTCAAAACTATAAGAAATCACCAAAAAACAATATGATACCGTGCTAATGAAAATATTTTTTACCTAAATGGTCCATAGAAATTTGAAGCAAACTTCGCAGTGTAGGATAAAACGGCAACCTTATTACCAAGATTATTATTTACTAATTTTGTCTTAATTGCTCCAATTCTACCGTCCATCATGTCAGAGGGAGCAACAATGTGGGCACCTGAAAATACAATAGCTGAATATTTGCTATATTTGTATACTCAAAAGTTTCTTTTAGTTCCTCGCGGAAAGTTGAAATTTTACAATATAGGAAAAGTATATTTACAACTGTTACATACAAGCTAGATTTGTTACTTTTGTTGAAGTGTCCATTTCAGGAAATTGTGATTGTGATTAAATTGTGAATACGAGGTATTTACAAGTTCAGGAAATTACAGACTGCATATTGCTTATACGGTTATATCATGCAATATATCGAAAAAAGACTGTGGAGCCATCGTATATGCAAGTGTAAAGAAACCATTGAATACAATACATGAGACTGCCATCAGAATCTCGTTCGGTGAGGAGATTGTTTACCAATCAAGTTCAACACATTTTGCCTTCGCTCTTCTACCAGGAAGAAAGAAAACTGCTGAACATAGCATAAGCTATACTATGAATAACAGTATGGAAAAAACTATACAATCAATCAAATTATCTAAATGAATAATTCGTTCAGGCCAGTCCCAACTCACCTACACAGTAGATTTATGGACTGACACCTATCAGAAAACAACTACTCCCCTGGCTAATACCACGAAGGGTGTTGGATATCCGACAGGTGTCACTGCAGGATTATTCACAGAAATAATTCCTGCGTATGTTGTTGGCGAGACAACTACCGAAATCTATTTTTAATCATTGAATCAAATATAAAACTCATATTTATGATACTGCAATGAACCCCGCTAAAAATCCAGCATGATTGAAATGGTCTGGCTTAAAAAAAATGAAAAATTACATACCAAAACTGTAATTAATGATAGTTTAGTTTGGCATTTCTTTTACCTGCTTTTGCATAAGATAAAGCAATGTCAGATATCCTTTCCAAGCTTGAAGAATTATCAATACTTCCATCAGGAGCTAATATGGCACAATGTCCATGAGAAGTATAAGGACATAAGCATACATCGCAAGCAATAGTTAAATCCGGAAACCACTTTCTCAGTTTTGGAATAGCTCTCATCACTGGATTGTCTTTATCATCTGCACTGGTTGCAGTGTCATTCTTGAAATAACAAAACCTTATTACAGTTTATTATTTATATTATGACTTCATAGGTGATAACAAAATCATTGTACTCATCGACACTCGATTAAGTTATTGTAAGGATACAAATTTATTATTTGGGATGGAGGTATACTTCATTGAAACCGATATTCTTATCTATAAAATAATTGAATATCTCTTTCGGTTGACGGAAATGGATCCAAGTCAATAAATCTCAAAAGAAACCCTTAATCTTTTTTCAGTCCATTTTCTAGAACATGAAATATATTCAAGAAACACGTTATTGTGAGGTTTTCAACAAATGGTTTTACAAAAACGTAACACGTGTTTCGCTATACAATAGCTTCTTCAGTCGTGTTTTTACTACTTGAGTTACTTTATTTGTACTCTCATAGATTTCGGATCATAACAAACAATGGAAACTATTCATAATTCTTTGGCCAAAAACAACACCCTAATCATGCCTCAGCCACCGTATTCACCAGAATGGGGCCCCTGCGATTTTTTCCTGTTTCCAAGATTGAAGAGGCTACTTTGAACGGGACAAAATAGAAATTGATGAGTGAATAAATAGTTTTTGAGAAAAACCTAGTTTAACCCTTTGACGCCAGATTTTTTTCATTTATTATGTTTTTTATATGAATTTCAATTAATCATGCTTAAAGTAATAGGGATAGATTCTTGCCAAGTTTTGGAACATATAGGGTATTTTCAAGTTCACACATGGTTTTCTTCAATATTTAGTTACTAGTTATGCTAAGAGTTTCAACTGAGGAGAGGGGAGGCAGGAAAATTTGGGACCATCTCACAGACTATCCAACCTAATTACAATATTTTTTGACTAGATACATAGTATAATGTATGAAACACATTTCAATTTTTTGTTTATTCACAAATCTTTTAAACTCCTCTATCGAGAAATATACTATTTTACTTATATTAGAAATTTTTTCACAATTCCCCAAACATATTATACTACATTAATTTGATATTAAATGTTCAGTGGAAACAGCTAACAGTATACAACAGTACTGTGGTATTCTCCCTGCCTATTATTTCATTTACTTGTGATAGATTTGTTTGAATATGTACATAGGAAATTCTAAAACATACTTTTCAACATCAATAAGAGTTGATTTAATAAGTGTTTCAGCACATCTTTCAGTAACTTGTTCATTCTAAATTAAATTTACCCCTTTCTTTGAGTAAATAAATGACATCCACCATTACTATATATTCATACTTCGATATTCATTTCACCCAGAGCTGATACCCTAGGAAGTATATCATCTTACTTTGATCATGGTTAGTAGACATTCACAGCCAGCGTCTCAACAGATTATTATTTGCTGTTTTCAGGTTTATTAGCCGTGGTCTGCGGCTAAGCAGACTTTAAATTTTACCAGAAAGTTACAGCTATTGAACCCGAAAAGAGCAAATAATCATTTTACTTTGATGGTCAATGAGGACTACATCCCCTGAGGACACGAAATGAATAGTTTCCTGTCCCGGAGCGTAAGGCCACAATTCTTATTAATATTATCATCATTCATTTGAATTACTCACTTTAGGGAGAATATCGATAATACCAAATAATAAAACTGACTTAAGGCCATTTTCCACTACTTTCTCAAGATGATCCCTCAATTTATTTATCCCGAATCTATTTATGCCAGGCATACTAGAGATAGGTTGAATTTCATCATCGTTTTCACTGAAAAATATGACTAGTTAAAACCACAATTATATTGCACAATATAATATAACCTCACATAATGAAAACAGGATACATAAAATTACCAGTTGTTATTTGACTATTGCAACCCTGCCATTCCCTAAGGGTTGAATTGATAATTCCACTTTGCATAATATGCCTATTATTTACTTTAAATGCTTTTTGATCGGTCATGGCAGAATATTGTTTGCAGTTCTGAATTAAAGAGTTCTAATATTCCTCTCTGAGGAATTTGTAGACTTTCAAATACTACATTGCGTAATGTGTAATGTCACGAAAAATCATAATAATATTAGTGATCTGTGAATCTATGATCATACCACAGAATAGCAAACATATTCTATGGTCATACTACTGACAGAGACTCTCCGAGGATTCAAAGTACACTAGATATGATTTGATGAACTAAATTTTATGATTGGGAAAGAAAAGTAAGTAAAGCAAACAGAGTGTAGCAGAAAGCATAAATGCAACAAAAAAAACAATTGAGGAGAATCGTAGGAAACTTATTCCAATTACTGAGACGGTCATCGGTCATTTTATGTGGTGCCCAAAACATACCCTTGAGGGGCTCAGAGATGACGGTATCATTGAGACAACTGTGAGATGTTTCAGTGAAGGAAATTTCAGAGCACTTCTAAAAATCAGAGTTGACGTTGGTGATAACATTCTAGCCTCACATATAAAAAATTATGGAAGAAGTGCCAGTTACATAAGCAAAACCACAAAAAATGAAATAGAATGCTGTGGCGAAGTTATCACTGACAAGATTGTAAATAAAATAAAAGAGTCTAAGTTTTTCACAATTATGGCAGATAAGATCACAGATTTGTCTGTTAAAGAACCACTTACATTTTGGATAAGGTATTTTAACACCAAGGAATACAAGATTGATGATTTCATCAAGTTTGTGGATGTGGTAGATCTCGGTTGTGAAAACTTAGCTCACATAATTTTACAACAGCTAGGTAAACTTTGCCTTCATTTAGCTAATTTCCGAAGACAAACTTTTGATGGATCCTCCAATATAAGTGGAATATTTAAGGGTGTGCAAGCCCCCATTTCCCAGATTCAGCCTCGTTCAATCTACAGCCACTGTGCCAACCATAGATTGAAGTTGGCTATAAGCAGAGCTTGTTCTGTTGCTAGCATCAGAAATGCCATGGGAGTTATATCTTCCCTGGCAAATTTTTCCGTGACTCGGCTGCAAGATTTAAAGCGGGATGCGGGAAAATCCTGACCTCAAGTCAAGAAAACATGGTTTTGAAAAATAGGTGAAGTAAGATGGATAGAAAGATACGACGTCGTGTTGACATTCATGTGACACCTTCTTGCATTCCCCACTGTCCTCGAAGCCTTGAGAGTTCACGGGATGGTAGAGGAAGTAATGCATTTGCTTTTCAGCACTCTATTTTGTCGTCATAGTGTGGTAGTATTGGCTGGGGGACTTGGAGGAACTTGACCCTTAGCTCGCAAACTCCAAGTAGAATACATGGATGTCCTGCAAGCTTCGCCGGTTGTAGAAGCTACAATACAGAGCATACAGAAAAAAAACAGACAACAGCTCGACACCTTCAAGGAGCTTTATAACCAGGCGGTTGATTTGGCGAAATAAATGGGTACAGTAATTCAAATGCCTAGGACAACAGCTCGACAAAAAAACGACCTAATTTACAAACAGACTCACCTGAGGTCTATTTTTGATTTCATTATGAATGAACTGATGACAAGGTTCCCCAAGAAGGAGATGGAATGTGTAGGCAAGCTGCAACACCAGTAACACCCGATATAAATTATGCCTACATTAGTGACATTCTACAACGGGCAATCAAATACAAAGAAGATTTGCTATGCTTTTCGGCCTTGAAAGATGAGTTTAAAATTTGGAAACAAATGTGGAAATTAAATCCCGAAAATAAGTTTCGTAAACACCCGATGCAAGCTTACAAAATTGCCAATTCTCTCCCAAACATCAGGATATTACTGCAGCTGTTGTGCACTCTTCCTGTGACTAGCATCAGTACAGCAGAGATAACTTTTTCAGCTTTGCGTCGTCTAATAACATCTACACAATACAATGACTGAAGAGAGACTAAATGGTTTGGCTTTACTGCACGTACATATTTCCAATAAAACGAAGGCTGAAGAAGTATTGGATGTATACATAAGAAAGCACAAGAAAAAATTATCTCTGAATGTGTATCAAAAATATTATTTATATTCATTATGCTTGTGCAAAAACAGCTTATTTTCACTCAATGGTAACGACGGTTAGGGTTATTTTTAATATACATATTTTTCTTATCGTTAATTGTAATACAATATTTAAAACAAAAGTGGTTTCATTTTTTTTTCATAATATGTGTTCTTGAATGCAAACTACTGAACATCAATGAAAAAACCTCCAAGGGCTCAGTGCTTTATGGAGAGGTTATAGGTATACCTCATACTCTGGAGTTGTATACTGGACCCCGAAATCATTTTCTCGATCCGCCACTGGTGGAGTCCCGCTTCTGGCTGACAGGTAATGTGAATTTACGGTATCTGGAATTATCGAGGACTTGAGATAAGCTTGTGCTCTTTGGATCTAGACCTACACTTCATCTGATATGATCATGATCAAAAAGTATGAATCTCGCGGCATCCACCAACGCATAAGAAACGTAATGCCGGACACGGAAGTGACACAATATCGTCTTCTCCATATTTTGTGGCATTTATCCATATCTAAAGGCGGCACTACACATTCTAAAAAATTGTTTGTTTCGTTAACCAGCTGACGAACGTCAACCCTCAGAAGCCGAAACTTGTGCGAGTAATGGATTAACGAGGCCCTACCTTTTAACGTGCGATTACCCAGCACGGTGGCCCGACGGGGAATCGAACCCCGGTCTTTCGCTTGAAAGGCGAATGTGCTAACCTATACACTACCGTGACCATACATCTTCAGTGTTATATTTAACCAACTTCTTCAGCTCAAACATTTCATCATTGAGTCCATTCAAAAGAAAGCCTAAGAACTCTTTCGCATCTTGTTATCTATCCTTGATTCAGTCAGTCCGCATGTTATGCAACATTTTATAAATTCAAGTCGGACCGAATGGGATGCCAATTCTGTTTATAATTTCTTGGTATTTCTTAACATTTTTATCCACTCTCCCGTCTAATGGAAGTTAAGTAAACAAACTGCACAAAACGACACATTCCAAATATAACCGGGGTGGATTTCATTCTCTCGTTCGACGAGATATTTTTGCTCAGACTGTTCAGTAAGTTGTAGAGTGGTGGACATGCGATCAGGGCTTGCAAAATTGAGTTAATATAGCAGTAATTGCTTTGATTAAGCAGACCCCTTGGCTGCATGTTCACTGCCAGACGGTCGACCGTGTATGAAGATTGAAACGTACCCATCTTATAACAGTCTGGATCTACAAACTGTTGGGACCTACTGGAGTGCTAGAAGGGGCATATGGGAAGATTGCTATTGAACTCATTTTCGGCATCTTGATCAATAGAGAATGTTGGTTGTTCATCGTTGGGGAGATCACAGTGTGCGGATATTGGTCAAAAAGGGGAAGATTCGGCTGTTGATTGGATCGTCGCAGAATTTTCCTGGGTTTAAACATTTTTTCCCTTCTTCATTCGTCGTTTTATGATGTGTAAACTATTAGTGCTCAATTTGCCTGTTGAGTTTTCCACCACAAAACTTCTGGAACTAGAGTGATTTACTCTTATTACCGTTTGGATAATTTTCAATAGAAGATCTGTTGCATCAAAAAACTCAGTTATGTCAGACCAATTTTGTGGGCAAAAGAGAATTTCGTCAAGACTTTGAGGAGTGCCAAGAATTGATGCAGCATTTTCTCTCTGTTTTCCATGTCTCCGAGGAATAAGAGACATTCTATCAGGACATTTTCCCTCATCTTTGCTGATTTCCAGAGGTTCAATCAGAGAAGGGCTATTGACTGTTGACCATGCACGTTTAATTAGGTCATAATATCGGGAGAATCGTTCCGTAATAAATTCACAACTGAGGCCATGAGTACCCTTTTCATCAACAAAGAAACCACACCGACATTTGTGATTACACAGATCAAACATCCTTAACGAATACCAATTGAAATTCTGAAACTTTCGTCGGTTTAATAATGTTCCCAAAGATGCAACCGGAAATGCATTGAGCCAGGCGTTAGATTCCTTAATTGTTACAGTTTTGAGGTGAGACTTATCTGTGAGGGAGTCCTTAGCTGCAACAAAGAGTTCTGTAGATAACATCTGCAATAAAGGAAGGCACCATGTTAGTAGGGTACATCCGCAATGCTTATATTTATGAATTTCCAAGGATTCCAAATAATTGAGTTTCCAACCCTTGCCTATATATTGCAGAATTTTCGTATCGTTCAAATTCGTGAACTTTTGGTTGCATTCCAAGGAATGGTTTGAAAACTTCGCATCATTTTCACCTAGTCTGAAGGGCCTTTTATGTTCAGCATAGCGTTTTGAGAAACTTCGGCCACATTGTCCCACATAAACACTATTACATTCCGGTACTTAATCTCATAAAGTCCAGATTTTTCTATCTTGTTCACTTTATCTTTGACATCAAAAAGGAAACTAGTTAACATGGCATGTGGTCTGAATGCCACTTTCACATTGTTTATTCTGAAAAATCCCGCAATTGCCGCTGTTTTTCAGATATGTACAAGTTACAAATTTCTTGATTTCTGATTATTTGATCTGGGGGTACATTAATCTGTACGTACATTTGAGGCTTTGTTTTCTGACTAACTCCTGGATTGTGTCTGCATTGTTAGCAGGCAAAGATAACGAGAATGCTCTGTAGAACATTGAATTGTCGGGATGGAAATAATCACTTGGGATTGGAATGAATGTATAGCTCGGTTTTCTGAATACATCAAAGTCAAATTTATTATTATTATGTGTGATGGTTAGGTCTAAGATATCAAAATATTTCTCTATCTCTGTTTCGAGTGTTAAATGTATGTTTCTATTGAGATTATTCATAAATTGGTTCAACTGTCGTAAAGTACCTCTGAAACAGGCGGGAATATCGTCTACATATTTGTATCAAAAATGAATGTTTTTTATCCAGGTCGGAATTTACTATAGTGGTATCCCAGCTGTTCATAAATATGTCTACTAAAAGTAAACTAAGGGGCGAGCCCATTGGTAAACCTGAATCCTGTTTATAAAAATTGTTATTGAACTGTTAGCAATTTTAATTAAGAAATACATCGAAAGCTGTCGAAATTTGAGAAGAAGTGACATGGTCTATTTTGGCTTAATCTAATATATTCAAAATGAGAGACCTACATTCGTTGTACGGTATGTTGGAGAACATACTCTTTATATCGAATGACTTATTTTTTCCACTGAAGTGAGCGATGCTGCGATGTGGGATGGAATTGGTATTATTTTTGAACAACTTGTTAAGCTGTATTCCTAGTTCGCTTACCGGACTCTTTATATACGAAACTAGCGGTCTTATGGAGTTATCTTGTTTATGTAGCCTAATATGGCCTTATAAAAACACATAAACAAAATAACCCCATAAGATGTTATAATGGCTACATCCATCAAAATAAATTAAAATCAAACAAAGTTCGGTGTATGTGCATTACTCAACGAGCGAGAAATGTGTCGATTACTCACGAGAATGAAGTTTTTTTCGCTCGACTTCGTTAATCATTTCAGCGATTAATGCTTATTTCCCTTGAGTAGAATACTATAGTTTTTCTATAACTTGAGCCTGGAATATTCCAATTCATTTCTGAAAAAAACCTTAATTACAGTAACATCAATGAATTTCAGAACATAAAGCAGCAAAAAAAGCATTCAAAATATTTTCAATTTTTTGTTATCTCATTC
>WOGR01000456.1:0-25594 GCA_015342045.1 Leptinotarsa lineolata | reverse complement strand
TAAGAAAGAGTCTGGCTATCTTCCATTCTTTGGGGAATTTTCCTTTTCTTAAAAATAGGTTCATTATCCTTAGACATTGTTTCGAGTGTGCCTTAACAAAAACTTTGATGACTTCCGCTGGGAGTTCATCCGAACTAGGGGCCTTTTTCTCTTTTAATCTTCTGTTGGCTTCTATGAGTTCATCCATTGTGAACGGTGGTATCTCCTATGGTGCCATTGGTAGTCTGACCCATTTTTGAATCTGGTGAGGTGAAAACAACGTGTAAGCAAATTTAATTTGTTCTTTCTCAGTAAGTCCAATCGGCTGTTTGACTCTAACCTTGTTAGTTACTATTTGGTAGCCCTTTTCCCAGATAATCCTCATCTACTTCTTTTATCAGTGTTCTTCACGCTTTCTGTTTGGTTTCTATTATTGTTTTCTTCAGATCATTTATGCTTTCTTTGTATTCATCTTGACTCAGTGTTTTTTGAAGTTTATCATTCCCTCTATTCGACCTTACCGCTTGTCTTCTAGCCTGAGCACATGCCTTACGTTTTCCTACAACCTCTTCAGTCCACCGGTATACCGGAGTTCTACTACCTTCCACTGTTTTTTTTTTCGGGAAAATTTTGTTACATGCCGCTTTTATAATTTTTGTCAGTAGTACCACGTCGATTCCATCTCCTTTCGTGAGGAGTGACTGTTCAATTTCTTCGGGAACTTTCTGTAAGTCTTCTTTCATTATTCTCCATCCTTTGCATTCGTTGATCGTGTCTCTGCTCTGTTCTCCTATGATCTCGTAGACAATATGTTGATGGTAGCTCAGACTTTCTTCTTCTATGACCTTACAGCTGCTCACAAATTTTGCAATTTTGTTGGTGCCGAAAGTCAGGTCAATATACGATTTACTATCCCTCCTCACGAAAGTCGGCACATTTCCCACGTTGTGCACTAAGAGATCTTCCTCACATAGCCATTCAGATAGGATTTGGCCCCTCCTGTCTTCCACCGGTGAGTAGGATTTGGAGTTGAAATCTCCTCCTGCTATTATCTCTCTTTTATGTTTTTTCATATCTTGTCTAAGCTCTTTCAGGAATCCATTGAAAGTGTTCATATCTATATTTGGGGATATGTATCATCCATATATTATAAACCGTTTGGTTCCAATTCAGACGGAGACTGATTCACCCGCTTTGTTCGTTGCGTCAGTTTTTCTATTGCGTATGTATGTAGTCACGTCCATGTTTCTATCCACTATCCAATCACTATTCACGACTTTTTTCTGTTGGGTTCTGCCATGATGACTATATCCGTCCTTCTCTCTTCTGCATGGTTGAACATCAGTTCTGTAGCTGCTCTGTCCCTGTCTAAATCATAAAAACTATAAGGTTGCTTCAAGAGTTATGTCCGTTTTCATGAGTCAAACTGTAATAACCCAGAGGATGCTTATTCAATTCAATCGAAATAAGCGCCTTTTGAATCAGTGCATTTTCGCCAACGTAACACAAGTCGAGTAATTCTATCATCATAAAAATTGTGCATTTGGGATTCGATGAAGTCTACGAAGGGCGTTTTTGCCTTGTTCTGATTGGCAAAGGTTCTACCGGTGAGAAAATTATAGAAGTATTTGAAAAGATAGTTACTGGTTGGTGAGAGGTCTGGAGAGTATGGTGGGTGAGACAGAACGTAGATGCTCATTTCGTTTAATTTTCGGACGGTGCTTTGTGGAACATGCGGACAAGCATTGTCGTGAAGCACGATCGGAATTCTTCTGATGACTAGTGCTGCTGACGCAATTCTCGGTACATTTCGTCGATATTTTCACAAAAAGACTCTGCTGCGGTCATTTGGCCCGGTTGTAGAAAGTACGAGTGAATCACACGAGCCGCTGACAACCATGCAGTAACCATGATTTTTTTTATGGTTTTTCAAAAGAATATTTACTTATTCATCAATTTCCATTTTGTCCCCTCCAAAGTTATTTTCCTAAGATATATTTCACTTGTGTCAGCGTTTTTTTCAATCCTCGAAGCAGTTTTGATATGTACTATTCGATATACCTTGAGCTCTGTCAGCGATTCGGTTCAATCTCCTCAGTCCTCGCAAAACGCCATCCATTCATGAGTCTCTTCATGAGAAAATGTAGCAAGGATCAAATCTGGTGAATACGGTAACTGAGGAATGTTGTTTTTGTCAAGAAGTTGTTTTTCCAAAATATCAGACTCTTTATTGACCGTACAATCATGTGACCAGAACTCCTGATGCATTACGCCACGGTAATCGAAGAAAAAAGTAAGCGGAGTCGTGAAATTCAATCGAACTTGGTGTGCTAATTTGGTTTTGGCTCTCCTGGGATCTTTCACAGGTTTCGATGTCATAACCATATACTCATGATTCGTTACCGGTCATGACCCTTTCAAGCAAATCTGGATCGCCGTTGTGTAATACCTAGCAGAAAGCTATGTATTCTAATATTTATTTCAACTTCGCTAAGAGATAGATTTCTTCAAAATTCTGAATTTTCAAGAGTGTTTGTTTATATAAAGAGGAGAATGTTTGTTTATATAAACAAAATTCATCGGCGTTCGAAAAAATGCAGTCAGATATATTTGTCACGTAACTGAAACTGCCCCGGATGTTTATATGAGCATATTGATTTTCCGAACTTTAAAATCGTGAGATGTGTATACTCAACAAAAAGAGAGTTTACGGGTGACCTCCGTCGGACGTGGGGACGGTTACAAGAAAAGGTTTGAGAGAGAAACGAAGTGGGACGATGCACCCGTGATTTCTTTCTGGCTTTTTGGAAGGTGAGGGTTTGGAAGAGTCTTGCGAGAGCCACGAAGGCGAGTGGTCACGAGAGCCCGTCGAGGGGTTCATCCTTCGGCCGTCGAGGCTGAGGATGGTGGCCAAAATAGAAAAGATAATTTATTAGGTGCGTGATGCGAAATTTGGTAATTCAAAATAACCTAGAGGTTGACCATGAACCACCAAGAAGGCGTTATGTAAGTGTATGTTTTTTTCGTTTATATACTAACCAGTTGATATTGATAGAGTTCACATTTTATTTTGTCTGAGTTCATTTTCTATTTCCAAAGAGGTTATATATTGTTGGGTTCCTAATGTGGGTTATTTAGCTAGATTTCAGATCATAAATAATGAAAAAAGAATGCAAATTCAAGGTTATACACCACTCTCCCTAGAGTGAAAGTGAAACTTAAGTACTTTGTACTGTAAATAGCACAGTCAAATTGGCGGCATTTTCTTCGTTCAATTTTTTTATTATATATAATTCAATTTTTCTTTATTTATAAGATTTAACACGTTGTTTTTTTTATTTGTTCAAAGAGTCGTTGTTTTACTCGGTAAACTTAATATTTGAAACCTTGGACTTTCATTTTCTCTTGGACTGAGAAAAATACCATCTTTGTAGAGTAAGATTAGAAAACAAAATGAAATTAAAGATTTCCCAGTCAGTCTGTCGAGAAGAGAACAACAAGTGAAAAGTATTTTAACTAAGATTAAAATTCAGTTAGAACATATTTGGCGTCGTTTCTGATATCATGTAATGATAGAGAATCTATAAGTAGGTATACCAAATGATCAGATTTCAAAAAGACCGGCCTTCGTGCGATCGGCATGAACCATACAGCCTTTTCGGAATTGCCTTGACTGTCACCAGATATGAAGAAATTCACATCTGGTGACAGCCGCTGCTGATTTAATATTAATTGAAAAAAAATAAATGAGCCCAAGTATCCAAGACTAAGTCTAGTTTGTTACAGTTGACCACATTCAACAATTTCTGAGCGATGATCATGTGACGGTTTGTTAGATATGCCGACATCCTTCCTCACGACTCCGATAATAGTGATTTGAGGATTCTCCATAACAATTTTTTCACTTTCTCAACATTTTCATCAGTTGTTGATGTGCTTGAGCTCCAGGGCGAGCGACGTCATTCACATCTAGTCGATCTTCTGTAAAAAGCTTGTACCACTACATTTTTGTGACTCAGAGTGCAATCACCCTATTCCACTGTCAATATTTTAAGTGTTCTATAGTTACAAAAAATACAAAAATCAATGTTTTTGGCAGAAAATTGCCGAACACGTGAAACACTTTTTACTTTTACGTCTCTCACAAACAAATTGAACATGCTAAACAGCTGAAACTGTGGACATATGTTCGAGACGAGTCTATCAACATCAAAAAATTAAATTATCGCTTATCGAATGTACATAGCCCGCGAAATTCAAACAGTCATCTTATTTTTTCAACAGTCCACGTATAGTGGTTTCTCTGGTGAAATAGTTTGTCAAACCCGATAGACAACCTTGAATGTTATCATTGGAAAATACCCTGAATATACATTCGATTCCGCTTTTCTTCCCTTCACTGAAATACAATACGCAAATCACCGACACCATTAGATTTCATTTCTGCCAGTATCGACCCGTTTCCGAACGCCGCAACGGTAACATTGAATAAATTGATGCAACAGACGTCTTTTCACGCCCTCCGCAGTCGAAGGAAGAGGTGTGGTCGCACCGATATCGAGAACAATTACACGGCCTGTCTTATCGGGGCGAGTCCATTATATTCGAGTTCCATTCAATGCCGACGGCTGTCACAATCATTCGATTACAATTCAAGATCGATGGTCTTCCACCGATTTTCGAATGTCCTGCCCTTTTATGCAAACATCCTGCCGATGGCCTGTCGAAACTTCTGAGATATGATGCGTCGAAAAAATATAATAGGTTTTAAGCTGAATGCTAAAGTACGGACGAAAATGATGACAGATCGGGAGTGGCCATTTAGCGGCTGTCGAGGATTTATCATCTGGATAATTTTCAAGAAAGATTTGGTTCAATATTTTCGTCGCCATAGAAAAAAATATTAACAATGGTTTGCGATTAATCACTGGCTTACTGGTTATTTTTTCGGCCACTCCGAAGTCGTTCGACATGTCCACTTCTTTCAATTCTTCGGAAAACACTGAAGCCTCAAGGGTATATTGCGTTTTATATCTCATCTATTTATGAATCTCTCTTCAATAATCTTCTTTGTACTAGTTTGTCATATTCTTCATAATGGACATTATGTAACTTAGTTCTTCATATTCGTATGAGATATAACGGCCTGTTTCTGTACCGTTGCTATACTACATGCAGCTAGATTAGATTAAGTCAGAAGTGAGGGTCTATTCGACCCTCCACCGCAACCTATAAGGGTTTATTGTGGCTTACACCTATTCAAACTCGTTCAAATATACCCAGCGTCTTGACGAAGCCGATTAGTTTGTATGGCGAGTAATCTTCCAAGTCAGATGGCAAGAGTGTGGTTCTACGAAACTCTGAAAACCTGATTCGGTCCATGGCGGAGTAGGCAAAAAGTATATGATCCCCTGCTCCATCATATTCCAAACAACACTATAGAATTTGAGGATATATAACATTTCGCTCAAGAGTCTTTTGGATAAATATGGTTGAACATCTAGAATAGCTGGATGTTCAAAATCAAAAAAGTGTCCATATTCTTCTTCATGTTCAACGAGGGCTGTGGGGTTTTTTATATTTAGTTTTTTAGAGTCTCTCATGTTTTAAGATACCGTCCAGTTTGACCAAATAATAATTTTTCGAAAACTCACATAAGTAAATGAATAAAATTGTATAATATTGAAAAAATATTATTCTCAGGTACAAATCTCCTCCCTTCCAAAAAGAGAAATGTTTTGGTATTAGTTCGAAATACGATTACAGAGGAATATGGGTGCGATGTGCTTGTGATTGGCATATCAAAGAACCAGTTATGCATGCAAGTAAAATTCAAGCTGATTATTTAGATCGTGTGAGACCACAAGTTGGAAAAATACTGGCTCCGTAAGTAAATAACAGCAAAGATTTCTAGAAATGAAATGTGAAATGTATAGCTTGATTGATAGGTTCAGAATGGAGATTTTTCTGCATCTGTTATCAAAATATTTGGCACCTTTTCATCAGCATAGAAAAAAGTGTTGTACTATTTGTTTATTACCCGTGTTTTTATATTTTATTGGTCAATATTTTTAATTCTTCAGCTTTAATATTGCACAATGGGGTGCTTTTAACCCCTTACTGATGTTTTCAAATTGGTTTATGTTTTCAATCTTACCTATATTTCAGCATTTCAAAACTGAAATGTATCCGAACACTTTTCAATTGATTATATTTGTAGGTATAACCCCGATGTATGTTGACATATTTTCATATATTTTCTAGGAATCATAACATTGAATGTGTACCGAAGGGTCACACTTTTGGTGATCGTTCCGAAAGGTCTTTTTTTGGTTTGGAAGACTTGCTAAAAGATTCTCGTTGCGAGCCATGTGTATTCAAAAGGGATTTTTATAAATGGATATCTTCCTTGAACAAGTTTAAACTCAGAATGAAAGAGAGAAGAATCAACGGTTTTGATTTCAATGATTTTTACAAAAAGGCCCTCTACTGGGATCAGGTAATTCAAAAGTTATTAGCTGACACTTTTCAGAAATATTGTACATGTTAAGACATCATCAATTATGAAAAATTTCACTCCATTATAATAAGAAAAATTTGTTGAGTCGTTTCGTTCATTTTTTAAAGAATGAAATTTTATTAAAGTGACTCTTGAAGTTGAGCTCATATGATCCATAATTACACCAAGATCCCTAATTTCAATAATCCTACTTAATATCATATTATTAATATTATGGCCATAGAGAGACAGATTCTTAGAGTGTGAAAAAGACAATGTGAAACATTTATTAGTTTATTAGTTCAAAAAATTTGCGGTGAAATATGTTTGTCGTGTATATTGTCATTGTTGCTACATTTTAGGAAAAGAGCGGATTCTTACCAACAACAATATTCTATGAGCTATGTTCTTGTCATCAGATCATGTTTCCAAAGGAAGACATGGAATCATTATTGAAGGTTCTGGGAATTATGCAAGAGGAAAAAATTAACTATAAGAGGTTTATTGATCTAATAAATGTCAATGAGAAGCCTATTGAATTCATGCCAATGAGAGGTAGGTATCAGTTATTTCTATTATTCCAGGCCTTCTTATAGCTTTATAATCGAGTAATTTTAGAGACTCACGTGAGTTTTCTTATATAGGTATTAAAATACTCATTCAATAACACATCATTGTGAGATTTTTACACATATTTCAACACGCCTCAAAAAGCTATTGCGTCGTGAAACACATGTAAGCATAATAAATCTTCGATATAATTCAATGAGATTTTCATATAAATACTTCAACTCCCATCACATATTTGTTATTCAATAGAGGTACATTCAAGATTATTGAAATGCTATTGTAGGTGTACCAGATATTTACAAAGTTTTTAAATGTGTTCATGAAGCTCTTTAATATTTCTAGAAAATATATAAAAGTCATTATTCATCAGAAATTTCCAGTGAAAAAACATTTCATATGATTTTTATTGAGCACATTAATTAACCTCAAGTTTCATTGAATATCTAGTGATAATTAATAGGATATCGTTTCAAAATACATAATATGGATCCTTTTTGCAGATATTCCACGAGAGAGTCAATACTATGTGACTTCTAACCAAGCTGCCAGTTGTGATTATCTAATTATTGATAATTCAGGTAATTCGTTTTTTTATAAATATATACCAGTTGGCGAAAATTTCATTGCACACTATTGCTATCTAAATAACGGTAGAAGAATTGTTGGTTAAATTAGACAAAAAATGTACTTTCTAGAATGCAATGGAATTGTATTTTCGAAATGATCGAAAAAAGTTGATTTTACTACTCTGGTATCTTTGTTATTCAAATTATGGAAAAATGTATAAGTTGTCTCTGATTGAACAGGTTTTTAAGTACTGGAAATTGTGACCCTATAAAAAGTCGGTTGGTGTGAAAATCTGTTATTTTGAAAAAACATATATATCTTCCAAATGAATCAGTCTTGTATGGGGATGACTTTGAAGGAAGTTCGAGCGGACATTGAATGTGTAACCGAAGGTGAACGCTATATGGGTCTGGGATGAGCATATTTCAATTTTTATATGTTGAATAATTCAATTTCAAACACAGTTAAAACATACGAAGTACAGCTTGGTAAATCTAGCTGTGCCTCTGAAATACGCGAATGATATTGAGAGATGGTAACTGTCTACGACCAGTACAATCGGGAAAAGAATTTTGGCTTTAATAAATTCGGCAAGTGTTGGCAACTCAAAATATATAGTAGTAGGAAAGGGAAACACTAATTTTTCATTTTGTGCAGGTGGAAAATAATTAAAAGATAATGAGTGATATATAATTGCGAATAAACTGATACGTACATTGAATTGATTGAGCGAAAATAGATAGTTACTAGAAATGATTATGACGCGTAGCAGGTAGATAATCTACAAAATATTGCATGCAATATTGATATCGGAAACAACTTATCTCCTTTCTAGCAGTAGTTTTATTAAAACTCCAACCTTCGATGGTGAATGTTCGCGATGAATTTATCGCACACAATTTGAGGCCGCTGCGGAAAATAATGGGAGGAAAAATGAGAAAGCAATAGCTCTTACACTGACACAATAAACCCTTGTGGGTTGCGGTGGAGGGTCGAATAGACCCACTCACTTCTGACCTAACTTAACCTACACTGGCACTGCAAAATATTCCAGTGAATGAGCAGAAGGATTATGAAGCAGTCGTATAAGCTTTGGAGGTCAGGTATAGTAGTGAGCACTTTCAACAAGTCTACCAAGCTCAACTGAGGTGAGAAATCAAGGTCCATCTGAGAGTCTGCAGGAGTTTGGGGATGAAGTCGAAACATTGGTAAGACTCGCCTATCCAGAAGCACCCGATAACGTCACTCACTGGATTAGTGCCCATAGTTTCATCGACGGGGTCCTTGATACGGAGCTGCAGCAGTCGTTTAGGATAGAACGTCATGAAAAATTGGATGAAGCCATCATTTATGCCCTTTAATTCGAAGCTGCCAAAAATGCTTCGCGCTAACAAAGTTCTAGTGAGGGTCATCAAAGAAAAGGAAGATGAAGTAAACAGATCGATTCATGGCAGGTCTGGAGGAACTCCTTTAGAAATATTTGATGGATGGGACCGCACCCACGGCAAGAGGGCGACCTAAATGATATAAATGCGACAGAGAGGGACATTTAAGGCGGGACTGTCGATCACGTTCAGAATCCGAAGAAAGAAGAGATTGGCGTTGGAGATCACCCGAACAGGATCGCGGGTTTCGTGAAAACTAAATTCGGCCAACGTTGGGGGGTACATTGGTTCTTGAATCCCAAGCCCCCAGGTATTCGATTTTCATGATAAAACGCAACAGTGACAGCTTAGTTGTCGACGGATTTCTGAATAAACACCAGTACCTCTTCACCGTCGATACTGAAGCAACAAGGTCAGTAACGAGAGCAGCCATCTCCAACAAAAGCAGTTCGAAGAAATGTGATAGGTCAGCCTCCACCAGGGTTACTATACGTCGACCACTTGCGGGCTCATCTTCGAGGCTAAAATCTCCGGAACGAGATCATCGCGGGGGATAATAGTTTCTGGCTATGTGAAGTTCCGAAAAAACCTTCAACTTCTCATACAAATACTGTTGCCACTCACCAGAATTGAAATACTTTTTTCGACGCGCGATTCACCAACCAAATCGACATCAGATTTTTAGCTACTTTGAATTAAAGGGCATTTTTTGAGGTTTAACACAATGAATTGTATTTACTCACAAATTTATCGCAGATAACGCGACTGTTCTTTGAATAAATATATTGTACGTAGATCAATATTCGTTCTCACCTCAAACAACTTCTCTCAATATTATTTTGATATATTATGAAAAAAAAAAAAGGTTTTCGCTTCACCATCAAGGACAACTTGTTTTTCAAAAACTGAAAATATTTTTGAAATTAATTTTCTACCAAGAACTTGGTAGGAATTTTTTGGCCATCACTGTATTTGCAGACATTCAAAGAAGTTTCTACAGAGGTGGACAAAATTCAACATATTCAAGGTATATTTGAATCAATAACTATTTTAAGGGATGTCAGGTTTGGTATTAACCAACTGTTGAAACAAATTGGCATTGATTCATATCGCCCCATTGATCAAGTTCTGAAACATTAAAGACAGCTAACATTAATTTATTGTTCACTATGTTTGGAATCAGGTATGGCAGCAGCAGGAATGCCATCTATAAGAACCGATTTGGTGCGGCCTGTTGTACCACCTACAGGATGTAGAGCAGATTTGGACAATTTGGGAGATGAATCAACGGTTAACTCTTTGATAAATCCAAGTATATACACCAATTATGGATTGACATCTAGAGATTTCTTCACGGTAAGAATTAATATGAGAGTTTTATAATGGGAAAGTTTTGACAATGAAAAACTCTTCTTGATTCAGAACCTCAATATTGAAATCCAATTTATCTCTGTTGTAGCCACGTTCAGCTGAAACAATGAAAAGACTATTTGAAAAAATTGGATATAACTTCCCCAATGACTCATTTGAAAAAATATGGAGGGAAGGAGTGGAACACGATCAAACTGGACTGGTGTGTGTGGAAACTTTTAAATCACTACTAACGAAATATATTGCTCCTCCAAAAATAACTGTAGACGAAAGGGACTGTGCAAAAACAATTTAAAACAAAAATATTTATTAAAAACATTTTGAAACTATATTTTACACTAAAAAAATAAATATATATTCAACTACTCCTGCGTCCTCTGTCATCCTTATTTTCACGACGTCTACTTTTTTTATGTTTCACATGATCTTTAGATTGTGGTCGTTTTTCAAAAGTATGTTTCTCAGAAACTCTCCGCTCATTCTTCAATTGATGGCCATTGTCTTCAGACCTACTTTTAACCCATTCATAATCTTTTTTTCTTCTTCTATCACTTGAATCGTTATGTCTCTCATTTTCTTGTTTGTGGTCATCTTTTGAGGTATATCTTTCTTTTTTCTTGGTACCACGATTATCACTTTTTCTCTCTATTTCATTTTTCTTTTTATAAACTTTTTCTCTTCTACTCTGCTTTTCATCTTCTGAACTTGATGATTCTGTAAATGAAATAGATGATTTTCAACACAAATTATACCAATGTTGTACTTATAAGCGTATTTTTGTTTATTAAAAAAAACAATTCAACTCTTTGGGTCATTAGCGGCAGAATTAGTTCAATCACAGTTTCATTATATTAGCATTTTAAAAACATTCTATAATATTGTTTTGCTCCTTCTTTCTGAAATTAGCATTCATGTAACTCCTAGAGAAGCAGAACATTGAAATTTTTGCAATTGATTTCCATAGGTGTAATTATGGTAAACATTCTCCCATATGTAGATTAGTTTCAAATAGCAATGAAGTTGATTTTGATCTATTTCATATTTCTGAATCATAGAATCATAATTAAAATTGGGTTAGTAGTAGTGTTCCTTAAATTTATATACTACTGGGGGTTACAGACTGATAAATACATTAATGAGTCATTTATTTTTCTTAAATTATGGGGTGTGGAATGGACTTTCCATAAACTAATAATTCAATATTTTACCATCACTGCTTTCTTCGGAACTTGTTTCACTGGAACTGCTAGAGCTACTGCTGCTACTGCTTTCTTTCCCAACTGCTAAATTCAATTCAGTGTTTTTAGGGATATTTTTCAGATGTTCCCTTAGTTCATCTGTTAATCCTCCAAGACCAATAGACGTAAAGAAATTGATAGAAAATCTCGTATTTTTAGGACTATCTCTTGGAAACAAACCAGCAAAATGTTCCTGAAGAGTTCTAAAAAAAACTATTGAAAATTTGCAAAAAATATCAATTATAGATAACTTACTCATCTTTCAGTCTGGTATTCAACTTCCCAAGACCCATATATTCTGCAAGTTCTTGGAAGAGGATTTTGATGAATATTCTACTGGAACTGTTAGTATCTTCCTCATTCAGTTTCATAATTTCTAAAACTTCCCAACTAATTGCATCAGTAAACAGTAAATGGGCAAAGAATTTGCTAACATTCCTTAGTCTGTTGGCATCAAGCCTGTGAGTAGTGGCATACGTATCTTTAAAAATTTTTTGGAAAGGCTCAATATAAATTTTATTGATTTGGCAAAACCGTTGTGCCAATAACCCATAAAACTTTTCATATGTACGCTGTTCAGCACAGCAATCTAAAAACATGTGACAGAGTTCTATTTCCTGTCCTGGTTTGAGTTCCATTTTCAGAAGTTTGTGAGCACATTCTTCGAAATCCAAACTAGATTGTATTGTAAGATATATTGTCCTCCTCAAAACTATCAAATTAGTTTCAGTGTTGTCTATTATTTTTCCTTGATCCTTCACTTCTTCATCTTCTTCATCATCCTCCGAACCGTCTTCGGAACCTTCAGATCCAGACCCTGATTCACTATCACTTCCCAGTATTTCTTTGCTGAGCGTCTTGTACTTTCCTTCATTTTCTTCATACTTGTCATCGAACTTAAAAACATTCAAAATATCTTCAGTATCAACCTGCTTCACATCCTCCAAGGTAATCAAGTGGGTGAACTGATCTTCCTCTTCCACTATATCCAGTTCTTCCAAGACTGCTGCATGATCTTTGAAGCCATCTTTCCGAATTTGGAACATAACTTCAATCATATACTGAATTCTCTTTTCCAACTGTCCCTCATGAAGAATATTTCTCAACATTTCAAATATAGCTGTTATACCTGCAATAAAAAATGCATGCCCTTCAGTTATCTCTTCAACTTTATAAACAGCACCATACCATGGTGCTATTTAAACTTTTTTTGTATAGGAGTCATAATCAGTATATAAAAAAAAAAGATTAAAAACCGGTATAGAAAAGAATTTCCAGAATATGGATATAACTATGAGTTACGAATATAAAAGGAAAATAACTGTATGTATAAAAATATAGAATTATGAAAATTCTCAGATACACAAGGACACATTTGAAGGATGTTAAAAGTTTCACAAACTACACCGGTAACAATTTGATCTTTACAAACTTTATTTACAAAAATATCATGACATGTTTCACTATCACAGTAGCTTTTCCAGAGTGTTTACATATAGACAGTGGGCATACTTGAAGACTGGCCATAAATCAAATCATATAAAAGAACAATTTGTTCAGGCCAGTCTCAAACTGGCTATATGTAAAGAGTTTTCTTTCCTTATACGAGAAATTGGGCGAATTTCGGATATGAGGTTGGTTAGTATCTCGTTCACTAGGTGGGGCAGTGACAAACATGTTGTTTGTTGTTCGCTCCAGCTTAGTTTGAGGAATGATGTACTGCAAGGAATTCTAAATTTAATAATCGAATATCATGGACCCAAGGTTGATGATGGCCACTACCTTGCACTGACGAGAGGCCAAATAGCCCAAAACCGGCTTGCAAGTGTGCCCGTTCAATAATTGAAAATAGATTCCGGTAGTTGTATCGCCAACAGCATATGCAGGAAATAATTCAGTGAAGATTCCTGCACTGACACCTGTCGGATATAATCCAACGCCCTTCGTGGTATTAGCCAGGGGAGTAGTTGTTTTCTGATAGGTGTCAGTCCATTAACCTACAGTGTAGGGAGTTTGAGACTGGCCTGAACAAATCGTTCTTTTATATGATTTGATTCTTGAAAATAAAGTTTGTAAAAAAACATATTCACACTATGTCATTCAATACAAAAAAACTACTGTGATAGCGAAACATGTGATATTTTTGAAAATAAAGTTTGTGAAGATCAAATCGTTAGGTGTAGTTTGTAAAATTACCATGAATCTTCATCAATTAAAACGGCCAAGTAATTTAAAAAAAATGGAAATAATAAATGTTATTTGATGAACAGCGCAAATATAAAAATCGAAATGGTTTTCAAGGGTTCTTGCACAGATATTGATTATTATGACATCCAAACTCAATTTTGGAAACATTCAGTGTTCAGTTCGAACAAAATCTATACCACTGTTGTATTTTGGATTGATAAAATGAGCTGAGATTCTTAGAAGATATTTTACTCGGCGACACTTTTCGGACACATATATGTTCATTTTAAAAAATGTGGGGCAAGTTGGGGCAGCTATATATGTCACTTGGACATAAAAATATGTCCCCCTGAAGTTTCTGATACTTCCTCTCATCTTGGAAATATTCAGAATTTACCCTAAACTTTAAAGCGCAATTTTGGTTTGTGTCTTTGAATGATTTGAAACTTTATAATATTTTACTTGATGAGACCTTTTAAATGATGTATCACACCTCACAGTGGCGGATTTACCAGTAGGCTAAGTAGGCTTTAGCCTAGGGCGGCAGATTTTTGATGCGGCAAATTTGAGGACCGATTTTTTTTGCTACATCATGGAAATCAAAAATATTTTGGCATGACGGTTTTCTGATGTCCTCTCTCACTTATCATTGCTCATTCCGAGAGTAGCAAACTTCTATTTTCTAGAGTAAAACAGCTAGTTCGCCACTTTCAAGAATGCATACATTTTCTGAGCCACATATCTTTGCGGAGCAGTTTGGTAGAACCAGATTCTACATCATTAGAGAGTATATCTACATTTCTCCGAAAAGAGAGTTTGCAGAACGTTTATCCGAACTTATTTTACGTGCAATTTCAACGAAATTCTTGGATTATAAGAATAATGTAGGACATAACAATTGTAGAGGCAAGGGCGGCAATAACTGTACAGCCTATACTTTAAAAAATTGTAAATCCACCACTGAGACCTCATGTTGTCATTTGAAAAAGTTAAATGGCTAGCTGGGGGCATGCTATGGGTGTATCCCTCTGAAAACCTTTATTATAGGTCTCAAAAATTTCTATCCATTTCAGAATTATTCAGGGGGGAAATTTTATCTGGGAAGCCTTGTGAAAAAATCTTGAATTCTACTGAATAAAGTTTGTGTGCCACAATCAATCACCTAAGTTGAATTCACGTAAGATGTAAGTCATAAGAATGTTGGCCGAAATTTGTTACAGGTGAAGACACTCAACACATGTATGAATGTTCCCATTGAAAATGAAGATTGAACTTGGGTTACCCCAAGATCTGTTCTGAAATGTTCAAGAAATAATTACCCCATTTTTTATTAATTATAACTATGGAGAATGCTTCTCCTTCATGTTTTTTTATTAAAATATTACAGAGTACAGTTAAGACACTATAAATTTAAAATATTTTATTCTCCCTAATCAGCAAAAATTCTGGTCTCGGGATTCACAAGTCATTTCTACCCTTGTATAATACTCATAGAACTGGTTGTTGACTAGTAGATCATTGTTGCTTTTGAGTATTGTTTTTTATCATATATATGTTCTTGCATTGCTCAAGTTTAAGTAGATATTCAATTGGGTCTAGTTCAGTCGAGGTTCGAAATGGAATTTGAAATAAAACTTTCATTGATTTATTTTGTAGTGTGTAAATTTTTTTGAGTTTAGTAATGCCACAATTACCCCATATAATTAACAGATACCTAAGATTTGCCAATATATATGCACTGTAAACCAAGTATCTATTACTGAAACTTAAGTAACTGGGACACCTATATAGAGCTCCTAACATTGGTACAATTTTACCATTAATATGTTCTGTGTAACCTGACCAGTTTAACTTATCATCTATTATGAGTCCCAAATACTTGATTTTTGCAACCTTCATTAGGGGTAAGTTATTTATTCTTAATTCAATATTTTCACAAATTCTATTTTTTTGTTTAAATAGCATGTAAACGGTTTTTGTAGAGTTCACCTTGAGTTTATTATGCACAAGCCAATTTGAGTATTTAAAGAGATCTTCATTAACTATGTTCTCCAGTAAATGTAAGTCATATCCACTGTACAAAAGGACTGTGTCATCGGCGAACGTGAAATACCTTCCTGTGCGCCCAGCCTGCCTCAGTGACAGTATCATCAGTGTATACAACAGGGGTCCCAAAACGGATCCCTGTGGTATGCCACAATTATTTTTTATATGCTCACTCGTGATCTCACCAACAACGACAAACTGGGATCTTTCCTTTAAAAATGTCTCAATGAGAGAATGAGTTTCGCCCCTTATACCCATGCAACATAGTTTGTTGTTCAGAATAAAAGCATGATCAACAACATCAAATGCCTTCCTTAAATCAATGCAATAACCATTCTTTTTTATCCAATTCCGATGTAACATTATCAATGAAATCTTTTGTGGCGTTTAGAGTGCTGCTACCCTTGATAAAACCATACTGATACTCATCAAATCCCACATAACGAATAACAAAATCCATTATTCTTGTCTTTATTATAGTTCCAATAATTTTTTGAAAATGAGCACACAATTGTTGTAGGTCTATAATTTTCTATGTTTTTGTTATCACAACCCTTAAATATTGGTATTACTTTTCCAGTCTTCAGTATACTATACTATTAGTAAATACAAAGGGAGTAATTACCTTTACTGGATACCTCTGTGAGTTTTTGTCCACATTCCTTCAAGAAAGAAATTGCCACTTCAACAGAATCATCGGTTGGTGTTTCAACCAGCAGCGTTAGAATCTCCAATGCTAAAATTTCATGAGCCACTTTCTGATTGACCAAATGGGCAACAAATGTTGTGGCTGATATACAGATGACCTTGTTATTTTGTTTAAATCCTCTTTTGAATTGAAGTACTAACCTCTTCAATAAGAGTTCACCTATATTTGGAAATTTAGAATTTATAACTGCTACAAGGGCAGCATAAACATTGGTGAACGTAGGAGAAGCTGCTTGGGCCTGAATGATAGATTTACATAGCAGTCCTCTACCTCTTACTATATTTTCATGAAGCAGTTCCCTGGCAATTATACCAATATTGGATGTATTAATTTTGTTGATATATCCATGGATAGATTTCTTGAGAGCTTCCCATGCAATGCGCTGATAAGCGGCGGAAGACTTATCAGTAATGCTTTCCTGCATCATTCTTAATTTTGCAGGGGGGATGTAGGCACCGCCAGTCCTAGAAGTCAAGAGATCCACTGTTTTTCTTTCTCGAGGTTTTATAACAGATTTGTCCTCAGGTTCCTTATCAACGGCTGGCTTCTCCTCTCGTTTTTTTTCTTTCTTCTCACATCCAGCTTCATAGTATCTTTGACCAACTTTTATGTTATCTTTTCTTGGATACTTATTCCAATATCTGTCACTATTTGGCCGATCTTCACCATAATATCTTGGATAGTCCTTTGGATAATCATCATAATCTTGTGACTTTTTCTTTCCTTGACCAATTTCAGGAGATCTAGATCTCGATTTTCTCGGCCGTTTTTTTCCATGTTTTTTTGTTTCTTCTTTCTCCACAGATTTTGATCTGCTTTTCCTCTTTTTGAGTCCAGACGACTTACTTTCGATATTCTGCATCATCAATCGCAAAATCCTCAAATATTATGTTATGTTTGTACTATTTGGAGGAGTCTTTAAATCACAAACATTGTAAAGCACAAACCACTTACTCTAAAGATGCTCCACGAAAATGGCAATGGTCGGAGATGCTTTTGTAGTTCGTTGTGATCACATGTAGAGGTCGCAGCAATAATTTGTCAAATTATGAGCCTACGTAGTTGACGCCAATGCTGTCAGCTGGCAACGATTTTTAGCTCTCTCTATATTTCAGAATCAGAACTGAGCAAATAAGCGGGAAACTTAAACGCAACAGCTCAACCATTGAAACTTTTCCTAGAGATCAATTACCCTAACACCAAACTGATATTTTTTGCACTAGACGCGCGTTTCGCTAACAAGGTTAGCATCTTCAGGAGAATAAAATTGATACAGTATAAAATTTCTTATAGTTCATATTTAAAGGTCAAATTGTTTACAATACTTGAGTATTATTTTCTTATATTTCAAAATGCTCACAATAAACCATTCATATTTATTAGTTCAAAAATTCCAAAGATACACCTGAAAAAAATTATTTCAGATATTTTATAATGTAACAGAAATTTCAATTTGAGGTTAATAAAATTCTTTCATGAGAAATGAAACACGCCCTGGAAATTAGATTTGGGATCATTTTCTGATCTTTCTGCTAGCTGAAGTTCATGTTCCACTGGTGCTGTGCTAATGTTAAAATTTCAATGACTATAAGTCAGTGTCAATGATATCATTATAACTTTGTATGTAGACTATAGTCTATATACAAAGGTTATAACTACGTAGTTAATATATTATGGGTGCATTCCACTAAGCGCCCACAACGATCATGTGCTCACGACCGCAGTTTTTCCCGTTCCACTTGCTTGCGAGCGTTACTGTCGTGAATTCAAGTGGAATGGATTTTGGAGCGTTTTGGGCATTCATGTAAACATTACAAATGGCAAGGTTGAGAAAATGACGTAATTGTTTCAACAATGTTACATAATCCTTGAAATAAGTTTCAATAATTGCAAGCTAACTTCACTTACATTAAAAAAGAAGTATAATTTAATAGAATAATATATATAGTATAATATATATAATAATATATAGTATAATATAATAGAATAGTTGTATTTCAGGGATTCGGTCTGTTTGGAAAGCAAATCAATTACTCTTTTTAGCTGCCTGAGCTTTCGCTAATGTTTATTAGCTTTATCGAGGGCTGTTCTATATGAGGATATATTTCAAAGATTCAATTTTGGGAAAAAATTTTTGACATATTTTTTGACCAACTAATTTGGAAACCGCTATTAGCTTGTCATTGTCAGGTGTCACTGTCGTTAGTGAAATGCGAAATGGATGAAGTGGTGTAAACTGTAAACAAACCACCTACTCTATGGTTTGTGGTGGTGTGTGTCGTGTACAGTACGAAGATCACGATCACAAACTTCACCAAGTCGTGTTTATCTATGATGGGCTGTAGGTTATATAGATATGTTTTCTATCTAGCTAGGTGAATTATGAATTATAATAAAACATTATCCGATTTCATTAGAGTAGATGTTCCAACTGAGCCGTCTAATGACAAAAGGAAGACAAAAAATTTCAAAAGGGTATGTTAATATATTGAATAAATGTGTCCTCTGAATGACATTTATTTTAAAGTATTGGAATCAGCTTTCAAAATGCCAAAGAAGCTTCATCTATAGTATTTTTGCTATAGTGCTGTTAACTGCATTTTACTTGGTTTCTGGCGAAAGACAGCTTGCCGTGTTAAACAGTGAACATGTTAGAATAAAGTATGAGTCCAGAAATGATGGTGACTCTTCCAAAGATTCTCACTTCAATCCAGTTCCCACTGTTGATGATATAGTTCAACAAAACCAAGGATTGGAAGAACCTGGGGGAGCTGAAATTGACAATACTGTCAACAGAAATCAAGTACTTCTGCCTCCTAGAACTGAGCATCGTTTTTCAGGTAAAATAATGGTAATTGAATAAAATAAAGTTTATTAAAATGTGTTTCTCCGTTGAACAATTGTCGCACCAATATCAACGACAACCATCAAAAATTGAAATGTGTATTAGATAAGGATCAAGGTCTTGCCTTTGGAATTGCAGTTCCCAGCAATAATTAATTATAGATCACTTTGGTTCAGGTGAAAGGTTGAAATCAGCCAGGTTAGCCTAGACTTCACTGCTAAAAGTCCAGAACACTTCAGAGTTTCCCTTCTTATTCAGTGTAAAATTTACAATCGATACTTTAGTGTCATTAATGAACTTGTGAACTGACATTTTAACTATTTTGCTCAAAGTGCAATGTGACTACTCATGTCAAAACACAGAATGTAAAAAACTTATAATTTGATGAAAATGCACTTTTTTGAGTTTCTACTTCGCTATTAAAATGTATTTAAAATATTCTAGATGTATTTTCGACAGATGTGATTATTTCATTATGATTTGATCTTCACAAACTTTATTTTCAAACTATCACATGTTTTGCTAACACAGTAGCTTTTTGTAGTGAATAATTAAGGGATTATGTTATTCACTACAAAAAAGCTAATGTGTTAGTGAAACATGTTGTAATAGTTTGAAAATGAAGTTTGTGAAGATCAAATCGTAAGGTGTAGTTTAAGAAATTACTATGGATCTTCATCAAGTAAAGACCGATTCAATCAGAAAAAAAATGTGATCATCTAAAGGCATTTTTGTCTTATATTTTCAAGTTTTTTGTCTTTACTTTTCACCTTTGATTTTGCATAATAGGCCAAATCAAAATGTAGAAAAAGTAACAAATGTAATTCAGATATAATACACTGCATATTTTACAATAAAGAGAAAATAAAACAACATTTCATAAACAGCCTAAAACCTGACATACAAAAATGAATCATAAACTTGTGATTTTATTAATCACAAAAAACTATCCACTTCAAATAATAAACCACATTTCATAATAATAATAATAATAACACAAGTACACAAAATCTCCTCTATATTTTCAGCATCAATATTTTCTACTAAATTTAAAGCAGAATAACATGCAATGAAGTTATAATAAAGTTTTAATCTATTTTAAGTCATCAAAGGTACTAAGACTTTTATCATTTCTTCATCAAAGGTACTAAGACTTTTATCATTTATTCTTTCTTCAATTTCATATTATTATTTCACTAAAACTTCAGGAAAATTCGCTTAACTGAATTCCTTCTGTAAAACGTCTAAGGATGTATATTCTAGTCTTAAATTTAAAACATCTTGATCCCTTTCTAAATGTTCCCTCATCTACTCAAGTGAACAAAAAACTTTTCCTGGTGTTTTCTGTTCTAACATTTTTTCTGATGTTTCCTTTTTTTCTACCACTTACCAAAAAATATTTACGTTTAAAACTATTGCTATTTTTCTTTCAATGTTACAATGAGGATCATGAGCACTCATGACATGTAACCCTTTATAAGATATCACTAAGTTACACGACCTGATCTAGTTTTTTGATTTACTAAATGAATCAATGATGTTTATGTACAGAATCCAAAAAAATGCAAAGTAAAGGGTAGATACTGTGTTCCGAGTATGCCGTATCTCTGGAACTAGTGACGGAAAGGATGAATAGACTGGCTCTGAAAATGCATACAAACATGTACATGTGTGCATATAATCAATCCACTTTTTGTTTCCATGTCAGTTACTTTGTCATTGAAGTTTCAAATAAGCATTTGACAATTATTTGTTTTAACGGCTCGCGCTAGTGTTTTAATAAATTCGTGTTGGACTCACATATTTTTGTCTGCTGATCACAAATCTGAAGTCAAATCTTGGAATTTTGGTCTGTGTTTGGAGACAAGGTCACTCAAAAGTCGAAACTGTTAATAAAATCATCTATTAATGAAAAGTAAATCAATCAGAGGTATATTAGTGGTTCAAAAACATTTTTTTTAATAAAATTTTAATCATGAGAGCCATTTTATTTCTCATTGTTTCAATATATCATGTCCATGATGAATTTTCATTAAGAATGAAATTGAGAAATTTTGAACTAGGAGAGTATATAATATTTTCATTATGGAATTCGATTGCATCTTTTGAATCAATTGATATACACTTTCATGATATAAATATATATGACTCACTTCTGCACATATATGTCAAGTATCGAAAACAGGAAAAAAGATGAAGAAATCTTGATAAAGTATCAAGATTTACTTTTCAAATTCGGAAAACTCTGAATGCACCATTCTAGGATTGACCTATGGAGAATGATCTTTGGATGATGAATAGCACATCCTGTACTTGAAGAAGTGCCACCTAAAGTCAGGGAAAAAATATTTTAATTTTTTGCTGAAATACAATTTCAGTTGTTTGTATTGTTATCGCTGATTAAATAATAATAAAGTTTTAATTCAGTTGCATTTTTTCCAGGTCCAACTACTTCAAGGCAGAAGGCAGTGGTTAAAGCATTCAAACATGCCTGGAAAGGATACAAGCAATACGCATGGGGGCACGATAACCTTAAACCAATCTCTGAAGGCTATAGTGATTGGTTCGGATTGGGACTTACGATTGTTGATTCACTTGATACAATATTTATTATGGGACTCAAGGAAGGTAAAAGGTTTTTTGAATGTTGTTCAAGTAATATGAAGGTCCTCATATTGGGTGATTTGATTTTAAAGTAACAAAAGTATCACTGTGTTATTTGTGCAAGAATTAGAACAGTTCACCACTGAAAAGTAAATAAAAATAGACACCATTTCTGGGTGTACTGGTCAACAGAAAAACTGACAAAAAACTAGGTATAACTGGTATCTCAACTAGAACTCGAGGCAAAAACGTGCTATGATGATTGTCCTCTTGTTTGTGAACCCATTACAGGCCAGTGGGTTCACACACCCATTGAGAGTTTGGTTTGTGAAAGAAACGTGGTCTGATTTTCAATTGTTTTTAATTAGAAATATAGGTTCCATCGAATTATACGTTCGTTCTCAATTTCAAATTTATTACTTCAGAAAAAACTGAATGGTACTGTGTACATTGATTTCGTTGTCACCTGGTACATTATATATCAACTAGTATAATTTTTGAATGAACCATTTCTGAAACAGCTAGAGTATAAAAGTTTTTTTTCTCCTAAAGTTATCCGCTTTTCAAATTAAATATGAGTATTCAGAACTGCTACATAAACTTTTATTCCAGAGTTCAAAGAGGCAAGAGACTGGGTAAAGAACGAACTGAATTTTGATATCGATAAAGATGTCAATTTATTTGAAGTTACGATAAGGGTCTTAGGTGGCCTGCTTAGTATATATCATTTTTCCAAAGACGAAATGTTTTTAGAGAAAGCTGTGAGTACATTGAATATTTTTTCTAGTACAGCAATCTACAAATTCATATTATTCCTTATGAGTTTCAAATTTTTTTTCTAGGTGGATTTGGCTGATCGCCTTCTTCCAAGTTTCGATTCAGAATCGGGGATTCCTTTTTCGGATATAAATTTGAGAACAAGAAAACCTCATGCTCCAAAATGGTCTCCTGATAGTAGTACTTCAGAAGTTAGTACAATACAGCTGGAGTTCAGGGATTTAAGTAGGGCTACAGGAGATCCAAAATATGAGGTATTTTATTTCAATGTGCATGTGCATTTGCCATTCACCTAATGTGGTTTTTGAAGTTTTCATTGCAGTACTTATATAAACTTACTTTCTCACAATTTGCCAAATAATTGTCAGACTTTAGGATTTCCATTATGTAATAAGGTGTACAGAGATGAAGCCTAAAAATAAATATGTAATGTTTGGATTATATTTTTAAAAAAATGAAAAAGTGAAATAATGGAGAGGAAATGAAAGATTATTCAGATTACAAGTGTGGACTTTTATCAGTTAACATATACAAAGCTCTTGATAAATACATCATAACAATTTACCTAAAAAATTGACAGCAAAGATAAAATTTTCACCTGGTTTCAAAAATTATTTATCTGGAAGAGATCAAGTTGTATAAATGAGAGAATCTAAATGACATTGCATGTGGCACGCCCTAATCTATTCTTGGACCTACATTTTCTCTCATTTACATAAATTCATTATCAAAATTAAATTTTGTGAATTGAAATTATTTGCTGATTACATAACTATGGTCTATTTCAATAAAAATATCAGTGTTGTAATGGAGCCACATTGGCTGAGACGGTGGTACAAAGGTACAACATAAAAATCTATAGAAACACTTCGCATATTTCGAGTAAATTTTCCTTACAAGACTTATTTTATTTTCGAATAATAATTTATTTTACACATTAATATAATTCTGTTAATCCCAGTGACGACTCGTACATTGGTGAACAGGGGAGGCTAAAGTCATGAAGACTATATACACACAGAAAAGCCCGCCGGAGGCGCGAAAATTTTTTGGGGTGCCGCACCTATTCGAAGCAAAATACGTAATATTTGCATTAATGCAAACAAGAATTGTGTATTGCCGAAAATTATACGTATAAAACTGACCATTAAAAAAACAAAAATAAGGAAAAAAGTTTGTCTTTGAGTTATTTGATATGAATGAACAATGAACTCTTCTTAGTCAATAAATAATACTTTTCTTTTCTAATACAACAGCTACTAAGCTATTGAGTCGTTATAAAGTTTTTGGGGAAAATCAACAAAAAATCAAAGTGGTTTGATTTAAGTAAATTTTCAGATCTAACTTTGATTTTCATTGAAAAGGTGTCCAATATTCAATCATGAATCTGTTTATAATATTGTTTCAAATCGGGTGAGTCTGAATTGGTTTTTCTTTTTTTCGGCGCCGGCGGTTCGAGAGTTAAATCAACTGATTTTAAAATATTATTGAGAATGTATCGTTAATTCTAAAATTCATGGCGACTGGGCGCCATCTGGAAAAAAAAATTAAATAGAAAGGGGCACATGTGTTTGAAGCTCCTAACAAATGCTTCACAACCCTAGAATATAATGTCAATACCTTCAACTACTACAAAATAGAAAACTTTTGATAATTGCCTGAATACATTGACATTTAACTACCTAATATGAGTTAATAACTTGAGGTTAGTTCAGAAGATTCTCGAAATGGTCGACTTGAACTTCTTGACATATGAAGAGCCTATTCGATATTTCACGTCGAACATTTTCAAACATAGTAACGTCAATATCTCTACATATATTCATTATTCTCTGCCGTATATCCAATATTGAAGCAGGTTTAGTTTCGTACAACTTTTGCTCCAAATAACCTCATGAAAAATCTAAAGGTGTCAAATCTGGCGAGAGGACTGGCCATTCTGTAGGACCTCAACGGCCAATCCAACGACTGGGAAAAGTAGCATCCAAATAGTTTCTTTCTTGTCTGAAGTACCTTTATACTAGTAATACCGAAAACTAAATGAGAATATTCTAACTGAACAACGACGTTCACTGTCGTACTGACATTTTTTGTCGTTTTTATGAACAAAAAATAACTTAACAAACCTTATCGGGTTTTTGGAATTGCCATATTGCAGATAAAAAGGAATATTTCCAGAAATATCCAACCGTAGAATATGAAGTCGACATCCTTACCTACTACAAAATGGCGGAACTTTCAAATGATTTCCTGAAGAGAAACACATTAATATCGATATTTCTAGAAATATTCCTTTTTCTCTGCCATATGGCAATTCAAACAACCCGATAAGATATGTAAAGTTATTTTTTGTTTATAAAAACGTCAACAATCTCTAAAATAGACAATTTTCGTCCATTGTAAAAAAAAATTGAAGCTATTTTTATTTACAGTGCGACGCGTAACTTTCATTAGACCGAAAGAATTTTCAATGAACTTTTCCGAATCGTCCTATCTGTAGAAAATATTTGAGGGAACTCGTATCCACATTCACAACTACCGGTAGTGTACATAACAAAAAGCCCCCAGTTTAATCCGTCCATTCCGGAAGAACAGCAAGTGCAAATAATTGGTGAAATGGTAGTAAATCCTGAACAGTCTACTTATTCCATCGCGAATTTTTGTGAGGTGTCTCCTTCTACTGTGTGGAGACTTTTGAAGAGGAATAGGTATCATCCATACAAAGTTAAAATGATACACCAATTAACTGAAGATGACCCTGATCAAAGAACAGAATTCTGCAAAATCATGACGAAAACCATTGCAAAACATCCTATC
>WOGR01000455.1:0-25124 GCA_015342045.1 Leptinotarsa lineolata | reverse complement strand
AAAATAGAAAGGTCTTTCATATATAATGGGAAAAAATGTTTAACCATTTGCCAATTGAGATCAAAGGCATAACATGTTTCACTAAATTTAGAAAGACCATAGAAAAGATAATGATTTCAAAGGCTTATTACTCTTTAGACGAATTCTATTCAGACAGAAATTTTAACTCTTATAGAATTAAATTTTAATTTTTGTGTTTTAGTACCTACAAGTATTTAAACGTTATGACTATTTTAAATTTTTGTTTGATTTTCACATTTGACTCTGAACTGTATAGTTTGATAATGTTTACGATGTAGATATTTATTTTTATTTTTTATGCATTCACTTTTTATATTCTCTTGCTTAATTCTTTATATTTTTTCATCTATATTTATGTGTTACCTGAAATTATTTATTATTATTTATTTGAATATGTATGCGTATATATTTTCACTGTCTGACCCCAGAAACATTTCATAATAAATTTGTAAACAAGCTTCAGGAAGTGAATGGTGACCAATTCGAACATTTACTGAAATGAACAAGTGATGCAACGCTATTGTCTTTCTGATCAAAAAGTACTCAAATGATACCTTTCTACGTGAATTTGTCTTACCTTGATATCTTGTTCCATACAAAAGTTCAGAAAAGGGGGTTATTTACGCAACTATATTTTCTGGATTATAAACTAGGTATATGAAAATACTGAATATGAAAATAGCACAAATTATTTCCTCTGACCGCCGATGATAAAAAGTTAATCATTATGTGTACCTACTTTTCCCAAGTTTGAATTTCATCTTTCACAGTATACTTCAGGCCTTGAAGGCTGGTATTTTCAGCAAAGTCTTTATAAGTTTCAGACACTATCGTGAAACAGCTCTTCGTTCTTTTGGTTTCGCTATTTTTCAACCTCATTGTCACTTAGTTTATTTAGGAATGAACGTGTTTTCGATTAGGAAAACCCTTTACACAATTGATTTTCTAATTTAACGTGACAGGAAATCCACACAAATTATTCATTTCTTTCCGTAGTTATATTTTATCGTTTTTTCATATACCTAGTAACAAAACATGTACTCATACTACGGCAAGGGTGGCAAATATAGCGAGTTCTGAAAAAGAACTTGAGAAATGACCTGATTCTAAAATTTGCTGAATAGTAAAGCTGTGAGAGATTCAAAACTCAGTTCTTTTTTCTCATTGAGAATTTAGTTTCGATAGACTGCATTATAATTCTTCAAAATGTAGAAATTTTGATGTCAGACATATGGGACTAGTCGACAGACGTTCACCAGAGCCTACTGTGCAGGTATTTTTGGGTAGAGATTTATTTCGAAATATTAATCTTTTACGAAATGAAATTTTTCTGAAGTAATTCGAAAATCAAGTCAAAGGCGGCAACTGAATTTTTGTACTTACATTCGGATGATAATCTATCGTATAATATCAACTCATTGAATGTGTGCAAAAACACTGGAATCAGGGTGCTCCGCGATTAGTGTTATTTCAAAAGAATTCGATTGATATGCTAGTGTTTACTTTGCTGACCTGTATAACATGATCAAGAACGAACTATACCTAAATCATGAAGAACATAAAAGAGGTAAAAAATATGCTGCATAAGCTATTCGGGAAAGCTCTCCGAAAACATAAAAAAATATTTTTCTAAACTCAACATCATTCACTGATAAGAATAATTTAGGAAACATGTTATTCAACGCAAAACCCGAAAGGGATAACTGGAAAAAATCGGGCATATATAAACTAGATTATGGTGATTGCCCAGCAGCTTATACAGCCCAGATAGGCAGAAATTTCAACAGAAGATACCGCGAGCGTGTATTGTTATATAAAAAATCAGCTATATATGGACATCTACAAGAAACAAACCACACAACGAATAAAGAAAACATGAAAATTATTCATATGTGTGATGAAGGAAGGGAGATGAATTTGTGGAAAGCATTGGAAATGAATAAATTGTACAAGGACCCTGATTTCTGAACGCCCAATGATCAACTCGAACTATGCAGCTCCCTTCTTTTGAATTTGGGAATTTTGACACCCAGTTCAGGATCCATTCCATAGTTGGTTATCGTGATATATTATAGAAAATAATTAGTTACTGTAGTATTGGTATGGAAATTTCGGATAACATTTATTATTTCTGGTACCTATTACAGGTACCTTTTCTTATCATTGTATACTTAAAGACTTGTCCTGACAAAATGTATCAGTTATTCGAGAATCGTCTGATAAACCGAAACCGGTTATAACAAATAATAAACTCAGTAGAATTCAGACAAAATTATTTTCTTTATTCTATATTCAATATGAATTTCTTCAAAATGAATAGTACAAATAACACCTATTTTTTGGATAAGGCTTATTATATTCTGGATGAATTCTTTGATGAGAAATGTAACTAGAATGAAAATTAAGTAACATTCATATTTTGAAACGTCCGGTATAGTGGAAAAATAATTCATGACTTTTGTATAATGATAATACGTTCTTGGTCTGAAAAAAGTTTCGAGTTATGACGTTATTTGCGATAACTTTCTCACCTATAGGTCAACGAAATGCACATTCTCTCGTGTACGACATCAACTATCAGTATTTTACGTTCTTCAATAATAGCGGTAAGTGTTTTCAACTATTAAAATTTTATATTAGTGTTTTACGTATCTGTCGCAATAGCAAACGAAACGTTTAGTACCACAAGCCCAAGTCAAAATTATGAAATACTTGTTTTAAATTGAAATTATATCAATCATAGCATTTTGTTGAAGCTGTGCGTTAGTCGAAACGACTTCTTTTTTGGGAAAGAAAGTTTTTGGCTTTCTACTACTCCATCTAGATACAAAAAATTGTACTGAAGAGCCCTGAGGCAAGTGTCTTATGACGAAACACGTGTCTACCAGTGAGGATGGCTGAGTTCCATGTAATTGAATCTTTCATTTAGTATATCGTGTAGAAATCTTGTGAATGATATATGATTCAAATCTAAAACGAACGTTTGGAATACAAACTGAGTAGAAAAAAGTGTTTTTTGTATAATTCAGTGTTCATATGAAAGTATTTGTTTCGAAAGAATTTTTTCTTTCGTGTAATTCAATGTTTATATGGAAGTAGCTGTTTCAGAAGACCTTTTTCTTCCATTTTGCTGAAAGTTACTTCTTTGAATGATCTACACATCCATGTTCAGTATTATTTCATTTTTTTTAAATGATTGCTTCCTTCCTTTCTTTGGAAGATTCCCACAATTTTTGTATCAAGATGGAGTAGCAGAAAGCCAAAAACTTTCTTTACCAAAAAATATATGAACGTATATTATTATCAAATATATCATTGTGTAGTTGCAGTGAAATACGTATGTGCGTATGTACCTCATTGGTTTTTTTAAATATGCCATTTCTCGAATGTCGATTCACTTTCAGTATAAAATACTCTTGGCTTCAAATATACTAATAACCTAGTGAATAATATTCATCTATGTATGAATATTATTTGCTTTCTGATTTATGAAAATTTACATCAATACGAAGAAGTGAATGAATCTCAAAAAGTGAACAAAACTTCATTTTTATTGAATTGGAGTGTGCCCATTTCAACATCAACGCGTTGAATTTTCACTCTCTCTGAAATATGTTCATGTAAAAATGTAGTTTTTGAATTTTTTGGACCGGGGCCAATTTTTTTTCCAGAAGGCTTTTCATTTCTAGTTGACAAAATAGAAATTTGTCCAAATTTTTGATAAAACAATCATGGAATAATTGTTGTATTATATGCCATATACTGTGTGTTTCATTTCAAATGTTTAGTATACCGTAATTGAGGATTGTTATGTCTCATTGTCTGTTTTTCACTATCTTGTTGGGTAAATAAATTCATGACTTTGAGTTACCCTATCCGTATTACTTTTTGATTAGGATAGTGGAAAAAGAAAATATAATGATGACGTTTGAAAGTTCTAGTTGAACATTTCACAACCCTATTTTCTGTAAACTCTTCTTATAGTCTAATTCTCTCAAGCTTCATAATATGTTCATAATAAGATATGCAGAATAGCACAATACCTCGTCATGCTCATTATGAAACAAAGGTATCTGACAATGGCCAAATCTATTGTAGAGAACGTATAGAACAGCGCTTGCATTCAATGATGAGCAAAAAAGCAAAAAGCTGATCATATTTAATTTCTATTCGGATGCGGTTCATTTCTTTACGATAAGGTGAACATTTAGTTCCGATTTCTTTTGAAAGAAAATGAAAAAAATTTAGAAAGTTCGAAAAGGCACTGTCAGAAGTATGAAAGACGTAATTGAGATACAAGCTCTAATAAAATTTTGTTCATAGGATGGAATATTACTTCATTATAAGACAACAAAGAAGGTTTGAATATAAGACATGTTCAATTCCGTACAAAAGGTTTGATTTCCAAATGCTTTCATTGAACTCTGCTTCTGCTTTTTTTTTTTCATTAAATGGTTTTACAGAAAAAAATGTTGGGGAGTGATCAAATTTTTTATGGAGATAATTAAACTACAGAAAATAAGATATTCTAATAATAATGTATGTGGGTAAGTGGCTGAAAGCGGTCATGGGTAGATTATTTTACAAGTAGACAAAAGTAAAAATGAATACTTTGCTCAAAAACAGAACTCTGCTGAAAATATATTTTTTTTTCGTCATGAAATATTCGAAAGAAGTTGCCCAGAAAAGTGTCGATTAGAGGTTGGGATGTCTTTTCACTCAAAACTTCCAGTCCGCGAGGAGATTTTGAGATTTTGTTTCAAGATTGTTAAATTAGTGTACAGAGCTTTTCACGATGAGTGTTAATTATACTTTTCTGGCAAACAAAACAACGGATCCACCTGAAAATTTTACAGTTTGCATAAATTGATATAATCTACACGTCTATATTTCAGACGATGCGGCGTTGCCGCTTATATTATAAAGTAGCGGTTACTTTAACTTTTCTATTGATACACCCGTATAAATACTCATATTATGATTTCTTATCACTTTGTCAACAACTTCAAGTACTATTCTCCTATTACTAATCTGTAACCGTTCAGAAAATATTAATTAATTTCGATTTTTCACTTACCAAAAATGTACTTTTATAAACGCTGATAATCTTGAACTCTCTAGTACGATCAAACTCTAACATCCTGTATATTCCCTCTTTTTTGGCGCTATATCTAATTTTAGATTGACCTTGTTCAACTAATCCTTTTTCGATTTCGAATCGTTTTCGAGATAAACTGTTTCAAACATAAATTGACATGGTTTTCTTGTATTCATCACTTACTTCTGAAATTTAACATCTATTATAGGAATGTAGGCTTTCACGACTGGCGTCAATGTTTTGATTGGCTTCCAGGTTTTGCTGTGGTTTTCTTTGGTTTTAATCTCCAAACGTTTCAACTGCAACTGCGGCAGTAATCTTCAGTGGCGTGGTCAAAGTACTCTCCCGTCAACTGGCACGTCGAGTAGAGTACTTCGACCATGCCACTGAAGATGACAGCTGCAGTTGCAGTTTAAACGTTTGGAGATTATAACAAAAAAGGCCACGACAAAATTCGAGAGTCAATAAAAAAATCAACATCTTTTTCATACTACATACTACAGTCTCAAATCAGTCAATTCGAAATTGATATGTACCTAAGAAGAAGTTACAGATTGTATGCATTGAGGTATTGAGTGTTTCTACCGTACAACATTGCAAATTAATATTTTTCAATAGTGTGCTTTGAAAAAATAAATGATCTAATTTCTAAACGTCAAACTTTCGTTAGTGGTTTTGACTGATAGTATACTAATTATAATAGAAAACTATCAAGATTGGGTTACAGTAATGAATATTTTTTGAATTTGGTTTGTCACATCAAGTTTCGCGACAGACCATTTCAGAGAAATAGTTACAATATTTTCTAACCAACCCAAAACTTCAGGTTTCCAACTTCAAAACTGACGGAATTCAATACAATCTTTGAATCCCTATTTCCCCGTTGGAGGTGGAAATGCCTGATTCCCTTACTTCGCGCCATACAAAGAACCTACCTGCATATTTCAAGATTCTAGGTTCAGAAGCTTCGGCTGTACGTTAATGTAAGAATGCCATTCAATCAATAGGTACCCACTTTTTTACTTTAAAAATACAATAAATTAAAAATATGCCAACTGCACTTAGTAATAAATATCTTCGAGAATCAAATTATGTTACATATAAAGATATTTCGCGAAACTAACACAACCGTCTGCCTTCACGCATCTTTCCACGTTCGGGTCGTGTTCTCGGCGATGGCGCTTCATTGCTTATACCAAGCATCATCTCTCGTCGTCTTATAGTAGACGCGACGCGTAATGGCTTACTGCGTTGCGTCGAGTTGATCTTATCGTGATAACTTTCAAACAATTCGTCCAAATTACTTAGTTTAAGAGACGAAGTTTATCTATATCAAATACTCATAAGGACAATTGCATAAATTTTTGTAATAATTCGACAGATAATCCAAAATGTGCATTGTAAAAGGAGTATACAATTTGATTACATTATTTAAATAAACAATTCGTTCAGGCCAGTCTTAACTCACCTACTATGGACTGACACTGGCAGAAAACATTTACTCCCCTGGCTAATACCACGAAGGGCGTTGGATTATATTCGACTGGTGTCAGTGCAGGATTCTTCACAGAAGTAATTCATGCATATGCTGTCAGCGATACAACTTCCGGAATCGTATCAGCTGCTCGAGCAGCTGCCCTAAAAAATTCCTCCTGTTCTCACATAGTCGCGTATCGTGAAGAAAAAAGGATCCGAATTCCTGATGACTAAACATGCTTCATCTAGTATGTCCATCTGTCATGTAGATTCTTCCAAACTCAAGAGTCCACAGCCTCCCAACAGTGAAACTAATGATTTGAGATGCATTCCCATATGAAGATGCATAATTTTTTTATTCTTCATGTCGGATTCATACAGTTCCTCCCGAGTCCACTTTACTACTCTGAACAAGTAGAGTTATATAAGAACGGCAAGCATATTCATAGCAGCAACATTCTTCTTCACTGACAGTTCTGATGACCAGATCTATCGGAGATTCTCCCGATACTTGCCATAGAGAAAGTTTTCCACTGATGTAAACTTTGGTGAGTGGCGTTGTTCTACACCCATACTGCACCCATCTGGCATCCAGATGGGTGCAGTATGCTTCCATCTACGAGCTGCATTTTCTCCGTGAGTATCGTCTTTTTCTCTTATTCCTCTTCTGATATGGACCATGGTACATCTATCCTGCATTTCATATCGATAGCATGTGTGTTCTCTTACATCACCCTCAGGGGCTGATGGAGATCTTTTTTTCCAGAAGCATGAAGAAATGGATGACTTTATGCCTCCAATTTCCGGAGGTAACCAGTTATACCCTCGAATATTTCTGAGCGCAATGGATAATGGCAACATGTCATGGAACTGCCACTCCCACCACATAGTTAGCAGGTTGGGAAGGAGGTAATAGATCTCTGCCGCCGGAGATGAGATACATTGTCTTTTACGTGATGGAAAAGGCGGCATGCTCCGGATGTGTTACATACCACAGAGCAAGCATTTTTAACATGTACCCTCTTCGCGCGTGCTCGCAAATGTCAAAAATGAAAGCCTGGTTTTTCGATAAGGTAGAGTCTCCAATAGTTATGACTTATCCTCATGAATCAGCTATATTGTGGACTGTTACCTGAATGGGTCCCATCTTGGTGACAGATTCATCTCATTCAGAGTCAAAGACCAAATCAAGTTGTTGGTCGGTTGTGTAGCTGTCTTGGAGAGAAATGCTTTGGCTCTTGCTTGTTCATGGTCATCGTTACTGTAGAGAAGTAGTATAATGTAGGTTCCGCCAAATAACTTTTTTTTCTTTGAATGCTATAAAAAACTACTGAATATTTTCTCAAATTTCTTTTTTTATTTGAAAGTACAATCCTTCAGCTTGATGATGGAAAATAATCTCATCCAAATGGCTGCCTCGGCTGGCCATGCAGTAGGCTACACGATCAGTCCAGTTTTGAGCACATTATCGATCGTGTGCAGCTGTATATCACCAATGGCTTCACGAATATTGTCTTTTGAAGCTTCAATTATCTCTGGCTTGTCGGCGTAGCACTTATTTTCGACAGAACTCCACAAATAATAGTCCAACGGTGTCAAATTGCAGCTCCGAGGTGGCCAAACGATATCAGCTCTGCGGCTGATAATGCCGCAATAGGGCGCAAAACATTTAGTGTAGCTTCGGCTGTATGGCACGTAGCGCCGTCCTGTTGAAACCAAATGTTGCCAACATGCGTGCAGGTTTTCTGTGCCCCAAATGCGACAATTTTGCTTGTTTACATACCCCCCAAGATCAAAATGAGCTTCATCTTAAAAGATAATTTTTTTGCTGAATCGGCATTTTCTGTAAGAAGGCAGGCCCACCTATCGAAGCGAAAACGCATTGGATGGTCAGTTGGCTTCAACTCCTTAACCAATTGGACTTTGTATGGCGTCATACCAAGGTCTTCATGCAAAATTCGTCTCAATGTTGATGGTGCTTCACGCACACTTTTTGCCACAGCAGCAATATACTCGGGTGTACGTACTGTTTTTGGCTTTTCACGCTTTGGTTTATCGATGAACATGCCAGTTCCTTTCACTTTTTTCACAAGATAACGAACATACGGAGCTGACGGTGCTTCACTTCTTCCAAAATCTGTACGCAATTTTCGCACACATTCTGCAACATTACCATGATTCAAATCAAATATGAGCTAAGTGTTACCATTCACGAAATAAGCACTAGTTGAAAAAAAAAGTTAGTTGGCGGACCCTTTACTACAAATACTTCCGATATTCGATAGTTTGCTTCAAAAATAAACTGAAAAGTTCCCACATATTTTTTTGATAAATATGGTGAAGAAGAGAGCAAAAACTTTTCTTTCCCAACCTTCTAGATATTCTGGAAACATTTGATGTTAGAATGAAATTAAAATATGTATTCATTATTTAATATAGAAGTCTCATTATTTGAGACCCTAAAAACATTTCCCAACGTTCAATCTTCAGACCTGCCTCCGGAAATTTAACAAATTCCAAACTGATGGAGATGTTTACAATTTATTTTTTTATTGATCTCCAATTCTCAATGTACTCAAAAAGATGTCAAGACTACGACACTGATTTGATATGATTATCAAGTTGTTCTCTCAATGGGCTTCGTGTCGTGAAACATCTCAACTTTGATTATAAACGAAAGTGACGACAAGGACTTTAAGTCACGTCTCGTAATTCACTTACTGACTTGCCTATTGCTCGGTGCTAGTTTAATGGGATTTTCCAATGGCGAAAAGGCAGCGTCTGGAAATACGGGTTAGGGTCCCTTTTTAGTAACAATCGATAATATGGGTTGGCGTTTGTATGGAAAAGGTTTCGAATTGAAACAATATATAATGAGTTGATCGTAGTTCACCGTCTCTCGAACGACTTTCAACCGCTAATTAACTAGGTTCATTAACCTTACCAGGCAGTTTCTCGAATTGGTGCTAATCATTACATGGAATTTGAATGAAGAATGAAACATAATCTTGTAACAATATAGGTTTCAAAGACGGATTATGGTGAATATTTGGTTGTAGTTTTATTGCATTCATATTTCCATAGTCAGTATAAAATATATGGATAAAAACTCATTTTCAAATTATCTAAATGATCAATAGAAACTATAGGAACAAAACTAATTCATTTTTATCATCATCGATAGAATGACTCATTACTTGATGAAAATTTATAATACTATCTATAATAATGATTATAATCTTCATACTGAACTTCATTTGGGATACGTTTCGATATAAGGTAGCGTCATCAGGCGAACTGGTACAAAGAACTATAATGTTTGCAATGTATTTTGTATGACAGTGGATGATTTGAAAACTCAATTAGATAAATGATTGATTCTAGTAAAGGAGGTAGATTTCAAAAGACAATTACAATACAACATTACTTCTAAGAAAACGGGTTGATTATAAATATGTTAATTATTGGTATTTCATGCTGAAATTTGGATAGATGAAATAATAATTCTGGCAGAAAGGTTGAGCTTGAACAAAATAATTACAATACGATAGGTTGCCTTCTATGCTTCAAGATTTGTCAACACTAGAGTTGCAATCTGGCAACTGACAGCTCTATCGTAAAGTTGCACATTTTTGAGGTTATACGTATTCAGAACGTTTTTACATACGAGATTCATCTTGGCCCAAAAATGGAATTGAATCGTGAACATTTTCGTTCGATTTTTTTTATAACTTTTGACGTGGATTAACTTAGCAACAGTGCGTGGATGAACTTGATTCAAGTTTTGGCAATGAAGCTCCATCAAGGACCAGTGTTCATCGATGGTACGGTGAATTCAATTATGGTCGTAGTTCACTCCAAGACGAATTTCGTGAAGGTCATCCAAAATCAGTTGTTGTTCCGGAAACCATTAATGCTGTGCGCGAACTGATACTGCAAGATCGTCATGTGACCTATCGTGAGATTGAGACAACCTTAGGCATTAGTGAGACCAGCATACATTCAATATTGCATAAACATTTGACTGTCAAAAAAATTGTTCGCGTTGGATCCCACACAATTTGTCAATCGCTCAAAAAAAGGCTCGTGTCGATTGGTCGAAGAAAATTCCCAAAAAATACGATCGTGGTTCTTCGAAACACGTCTATGACATCGTGACAGGTGATGAATCGTGAATTTACGCGTATGACCCCGAAAGTGAACAGCAGTCGACTGTATGGTTGATTCAAGATGAGCCAAATGTAACAAAAGTTGTTTGCGCACGAAGCACTTCCAAGCAAATGGTCACCTGTTTTTTCGGAAAAACTGGACATGTCGCAACCGTACCACTAGAAACAACTGCAAACAACTGCATTTTTGAGCACCCAAAACATCGATTTGATGAGTCATCCGCCGTATAGTCTTGAATTGGCACCGAATGACTTCTGTTTATTCCCGTACTTAAAAAAAAACTGAGAGGTCAACGATTTTCGACACCTGAAGAAGCGATTGCTGCATTCAGAATGCGTGTTTTGGAGATACCTCAATCAGAGTGGCAAAAGTGCTTCGACAATTGGTTCAAAAGCATACAAAAGTGTATAGATCTTTATGGGAAAAATTTTGAAAAACAATAAAGTTATTTTCGATGATTAATATTTGTTTTTGTTCTCTAATCCCAAAATATAAAAGGCAACCTCCGTATAATATCTTTTTCTTTTCAAAACACTTGGCAATATTTTGTATTTGTCAGTAGACATGGTTAAATTCATGGTTTAAACACCTATGTAAATAGCTTCATACATATATTCAGTAATGAATAATAGTCTCGACGCTTGTTGAATTATCATTGTAGAACTGTTGTTCGAGACTTTAGATAGATTCATTTGTATAAAACACCTTCAAAGGTACATACGCTGAAAGACTAACTGGTTACCACAGACATCGAAGGTTCGAGTGCAGTGTACATTTCTCTGGTTCATTATTAATTTTGTGCATCTCGTTTTCATGAAACGACTTCCACGTTGAACCCACGTTGACTAGTGACTTCTAAGTCGTTCAAGGGGTGAATATTGAAGCCCGCCACTAAACCCACCTATCTTCCTAGAGGTGAATATAGAAGCCCTATAAAAGCTACCAGATAAAACGAAAATAGGAGCTCAATGTTACCACAAGACAGAACCAGTTCCGTGGCCCACGTCAGTGACCAGACCAGGTACACCATCTGTTTTGGTGAATCAGTTTGTAAATATTTTTGTTAAAATCAAACATTCATTTTATTATGTACCATATACATTTGGTTATTGTTTTGCTCAACATAAAAGTAAGTTACTGTTATCTATTTGAAGGGAAGTTTGAATTTTTATCCTTTTCTATTAAAAAAAAATTTTGGCGTCCAGCTGAAATTAATTTCAAGACCCTTGCTTGACACATGACATAATCTGAAACTGGCAAGTCAGTCCAAAGAACACCACTCCAATATCCACTGAATTAGCCTGGCCAATCTGAAGTAGCCTGGCCATTCATCGAATGTTTTTCAAATAGTTCCTCTAGACTTACCATGAGTCGATCTGGTTCTTCATCTTCCATTTCGTTGATGGCCATCACTGAAACTTGTCGTTGTTGTCGAGAAGCATTTTTGCCAGCCTCGAATTCAAGGGTACAAATGATAACGCATTAAATTTTTTATAACGTGTCATTCTCAGTAATTGCTGCAGCTCCCTGTCATAAACCCCGTCGATGAAACTATGGACATTAATCCTATAGGTGAAGTTATCAGTTGCTTCTGGCTAGACGAGTCTTACCAACCTTTCAATTTCAGCCCCAAACTTCTGCAGACTCTCGCATGGACCATGAGTTGTCACCTTCAGTTGAGCTTGGTAGACTTGTTGAAGGTGCTCATTACCATACCTGACCTCTAAAGCTGACTGCTTCATAATTCTTCTGCTTATTCACTGGAATATTTTGCAGAATTTTGGAGGCCTTTCCTCGTAGTGCCAGTATGCTGGCTGTTGCTTTCTTCTCATTTTTCCAATAATCATTTTTCACAGCGGCTTCAAATTGTCTGCGATGAGTTGCCCATGAAGATTTGCTATCGAAGGTTGGAGTTTTAATAGATCTATTGCTAGAAGGGAGTAACGTCGTTTCCGATTTGCATTTTTCTACAGAAATCTCTTCGATACCGGTGACTCTTTCCGGAGTTCCCTCTTCAAAATTTTTCGACACCTTCAAGATGCTCATTGACTACTTTTTCAAATTCTCCCTTGGCTTCCTAAAATACATTTCCAAATTCTTCCTGAATAAATTCCTGTACCTCACCTTTATTCACTTGAGATTTTAATTCTTCAAATGAATGAAGGTACATTTGATGATCTCTTTCGTGATTATTGTGAATATTCAGTACTAATTCACGATCTTCATTTCGGTATGATCATTTTTCCTCCCTCCTTTGTTTCCCTCCTTCATTTTGACGTAGTTCTTCTCTTTTCTTCTGCGATTTTCATTCTTTGCCAGGCCTACTTACAGAGCCTCTAACATTATTTCAAACTCTTTCATCTCGTCGTGATCGACACTCCGTGTTTTCACCATAAAACAGAAAATTTTCAGATAATTATTCCACTTACGATACCAAGTGTTACGTTTACCCCGTATGTTTGGCAATAATTGACTACACTCTACAATTAAACTTAACTTTATTTACAAACACTTTGACTGAATTTTCAGATGTCTATCGCCTTATTAGATCACTTCGTACGGCACTTTCAACTAGACTTTTTTATATATGGCAATGGAAGTCTCTCCAAGGCTATAAGGAAGTCGCTAGGAGTTTTTCTCTTGATTTATTTAGTTATAATTAATTTATAATTGGATTGTTTTTTTAAAATCAGGTATCATAGGAGGATGAAGTGGGATTATTCGTTATTGCACTGTTATTTTCATTTTCATGAATATAATGCAATGCAATCATGAATATTGAAATGGTCCTCACAGTTTCGTCTTCTTGAACTGATTATTCCCCCGTTTCTTCATGTTCATCGATTTTTTTTCTTCTGTTTTCTCACTTGGATGATTTTTATTTTCTTCATCAGAATCAGTTTCATCTAGCCCGAAAATCGACTGATTTATCTTTTGATGAGCTGATCGGTGTCATTCTTGAGCACACCGTATTTTTTCGGCAATTCGAAGTTATACAACTGCAGTGAACTAATTTTAGTATATCTAATGGTGCCAGCGGCTCAGTTGTCTTCACAGGTGGAAATAAAGTTCCTTTCTTTTTCACCCCAATTTTCAGCACTCAAAGAATTACCAAGTCATGACTGCACTTAATAATAAGTCCTCAAATAACATTGATGTGTAGTCGATGGTATTGGTGGTGAGACAACTAAATTGGCTGCTTAGTAACCCTCACCGAGAAACTCTGTACTGGTCAACTCAATTATTATTAGTTCTAAATATTTTTAACATTATCCGTTCACCAGATTTTTTTAGCTGACGATTGATTGTTATGAAACTTTGAGTATTTCAGTATTAAATTGAGTAATGTGTGTTCAACTTTTTCAAATATTGAATTCACATTGTCACAACCAGTACAGGCTAAAGCAATTATTAAAATGTTATTCAACTGTGTTGAGAAACAAAAACAATGATTTCCAGAAGAAAATGTTTTTCTTAAATTATTATTTGGAGTATGGAAATTAAAAAAAAACAGTATCAACAATTTAAGAGCAATTTCAAGAAAATACAATTTTTTTTATTCTTTTTTATTACAAATGAATGACAAAAAAATGTTTACCGTTTGTTTGAAGGTGAATGACAATGTTTCGTGGTGAATTTCATCAGTTCGGACCTCCATTGTCTAAAATTATATAAAATGATTTGAAATCCCTGAAATGAACAATACAATTGAAATTCAAAAGGATAGCTAAAATGGCAAATATATTAAGCAAAAAACCTGAAAAGAATTCACAGTGAAATAAAGTACGAGTGAAAAAAAAATTGAATAAATGAAATAAAAATAAATATATATATAATTGAAAGTTGAGTGATTTTAAACCACGTTACTTCACGACGTTTCGATTGTTAGTATACACAATCGTCTTCGGGTGATGACTGGACTAATTCCTCCGAGAGATGACTATTTATGTGTCCTTCGAGTACTTTCACTTGACCCATCCTATCACCTATGTTCGCGATAACTAGCAGTTGGGGATACATATACATCTACACAATGCTACGAAAACAGACCCGCAATAAATGGTAATGTGTTCGCTTGCAAGAATACATGCTCTCGTTAGAAAATACGCAAATAGTTTTTTTCGCTGTTTCAACGGCTGTTGGAGTTTGCTGGGAGACCGTTATCTGCAGAACAGTCAGGTGAGTGTCTCTCTCAATTGTCCTACTGTTATATCATTCAAAACCTAAGTTTTGCCGCCAATAACGCTAATTTCGCGCTATTACCAAATACTTGGTCCTTCCAGCCAAGGAAAACCTTTATATTTGTTTTTTATTATTATCCAGTTGGTAAATTTCGTGATTTTCAAAAATAAATATTTTTTATTGTCAATTTGAGATATTTATCATACGCAAAATAAATTCATTTCACATTCATAAAAACAGTCCATATAGCGAAAGTAAAACACGATACTTCTTTGCAGTGGGGATGACTGAGTTCCATGTAAGTGATTTTTTTTATCTTTCATTTAGTATAACGTGTAGAAATCCTGTGAATGATATTTGATTTAAATCTACAATGTTTGGAATACAAACTGAGTAGGAAAAAGTGTTTTTTGTATAATTCAGTGTTCACTCAAAAGTGTTTGTTTCGAAAGAATTTTTTCTTTCGTGTATTTCAATGTTTATATGAAAGTAGCTGTTTCAGAAGGGCTTTCTCATCAATTTTGTGTCTGAAAGTTACTTTTTTGAATGATCTACAAATTTATGTTTGGAGTTACTCCTTTCAAAAATGATTACTTCCTTCCTTTCTTTGGAAGATTCCCACATTTTTTTGTATTGAGATGGAGTAGTAGAAAGCCAAAAACTTTCTTTACCAAAAATTAATCACTCCTAAAAATATAACCCCTTCAATTCAAGTACATGTAGTTATTGTAATGCATCTCATCATTCATATTTGCATACTGGAAGTGAAAACTCTTGTTTGATTTCCAGAAACGACGACGCCACTGCTTCCCATATCTCGCTATTGAGTCAAAATCGTACTAGTTCGCCATTAAAGTCAAAACTAAATACACATCGTATGGTCGCTAATACTAGCGACGAGCTTGCTAATGATTTGCATTCCTCGGAATAAAAAATAATTTTTGTGGAATTATTTCCTCTTCTACACGAGTACTTTTGTGAACCGTGCAAGTTGATATTTTAGATGTTCATGAAAAGTATCAAACAGGTTTACTAGACTGTGGATCGCAAACGAGTTATATTTCTTGAAAATATTTCAACCGGTTTGGTTTATCACGTGTTGACTTGTCACTTTCTATTCAAGGACTAAGTAATACTTCTGGTGGAGTGAATTGTACTTTGAAACCGGTTGGTGAAACATTTCCAAAATTCACTGTAGACGCATTTATACTTCCAAAGTTATGATCAGATATGCCGTAAAATTATATAAACATTTCTTCATTTTCTTATTTATAGAATTCAAATTTAGCAGACCCAAATTTCAATAAACCGAGTTCCATCGATTTTTTTATAGGCGTAGAAGAGTTTCCGTGCATATTACAAGACGGACGTCTGGCAGGTTGTGTCAATGAAACTGTGTCAATGAAACTTACCGGTCCGAAATTGCAAAACGACATTGTTTCAATTTTATTAAATTTTAGAATTCATCGAATAGTTTTTTCATGTGATATAAAAGATATGTTCAATCAAATTTTGGTTGATGAAACTCACCAAGACTTCCAGAGAATTTTCTAGAGGTTTTCGCCTCAAGAACCTATTAAATAAAGCAAGTTTAAGAGAGTTCTATGAAATTATTCGACAATTAGCTTCAAATGAGAAGTTGCTATTTTGCTATTGCTTCTAATATTCTTGAAAAATGATATTTACGTCGACGACGTTCTTACAGGGTGTTCGAATTCGACGAATGCAATAAAATTACGAACTGAACTCATTGATCTTCTTGAGTGTGAAGGTTTTGAATTGTGAAAGTGGGCTAGTAATTCTCCCCAATTTATGTCGGATTTGCCAAGATCACATGCTCTGTTAAATCCTGTAAGTTTTGATTCAGATGACACCTTGAAAACCTCAGGATTGCAGTGGAATCCACGTACAGATGTTTTTTCGTATCAGGTAGATTTATTACAGCGAAAATGTACTAAACGTACCATCCTTTCAGATATCGCTAGAATAATTGACCCTTTGGGTTTTCTAAGCGCCATAACAGTAGTATGCAAATGCCTTATGCAAACTTTGAGGACATTAGGTCTTGACTGGGATGATTCTCCTCCGGTTGAAGTAACGGACATTGGCTAAATTTCAAAGCCAAACTCGTATTCTATCGAACATAAAAATCCCGCGACTTATATCACTGGATCGTAATTTGTACCATTTACAACTCCACGGTATTTGTGACGCATCCGAAAAAACATATGAATCGGTCATTTATATAAGATTCCAAGATAAATTTGAATGCAGAACGGTTACTGTGTTCGCTAAGTCGAAAGTCATCCCGCTTAGAAAAAATTCAATTCCGCGTTTGGAATTAGCAGCCGCCGCATTACTTACCGGGTCAATGTCTTACATAATTTAAGTATTTCAGAAAAGGATAACATTCATATACACTTTCTGTTGGTCAGATTCTACCATCGCTTTGGTTTGGATTCGCTTATCACCTCACAAGTGGAAAACTTTTATTAGCAATAGAGTTGCAAAAATGTAAGAAATGATCGCTCCTACGTGCTGGAGATCTATCCCATCACAAGAAAATCTAGCAGATTGCGCCTCGAGAGATGTCCTACCTTTACAACGCTTAAATAATTGCTTATGGTGGGCAGGCCCGTCTTGTTTGTATCAGTCAAAAAAAATTGGCCACTGGACAAATCAGGCTCCGTTCAATCGAGGGAGGAAGCGGTTAAGGAGAAAAGAACTATGCACACCTCTTTCATGACGATTACTAATGATCATTTTATTTTTGCGTTGATCCACAAATATTCATCTCTTTCAAAAAGATTAAAAATTATCGGCTATGTCAATCGCTTCATTCACAATTAAAAAATCAGTAATTCTTCAAAAAGGGGTTATTTGAATATGTAAGAAAGTGATCATGCTTTACTCTATAGTGTGAAACTTATTCAAAATGAATGTTTTGCTGATATAATATCATCAAACATAGAAAATTGATTCCGAAGTCCTTCAGAAAGCTTAACTGTTTTTTATTCTCGCAAAATATTTTGCGCGTAGGAGGTCGCCTTCTCAAGGCTCCTCATTTATCATTCGAACAGAAGCATCCCGCCATTCTACCTTGTAAACATCGTTTCACCGGATCTTCTCATTGAATATTTTCACCAAAGAGCTATAAGACGTGTTCTAACATCTTGTCAAAAAAGGTGGCGCCTCTCCCCGAAATCCTATCAACCACCCAATGGGGAATTTACCTAAATTGAGAATTTCCCATATTAGGCCCTTTTTGTGTGTGGCCGATTATTATGCCGATTATTATGAGGAGTTGAAAGCACAAAATCTTGTATATCTTTCTTTGTTTGTTTTGCTAGATAGGCAATGCATCTAGAATTAGCTTCGGATCTCTCAGCTGATGCATTTTCGGCAGCCTTTAGGAGTTTCATAGCGATTGTGGAACTAACTTTGTGGGAGCTAATGAAGAAATTATCCGAGTATTTAAAAACGCAGCCGAAGTAGAATCTATTGAATGGTCTTTCAATTCTCCTGCAGCCCCTCATTTCATGGGCCTTGCAGAGGCAAGAGTAAAATCTTAAAAACGCATTTGAAACGAGTCATTGGTAATCAAGTTCTCACTTACGAGAAGCTATTAGTGCAAATTGAGAGTCACAATTATATTCACGTCCTTTATGCCCGATCAGTTCTGATTCGAATGTTTTATCGGTATTAACACCTGGACATTCTTAACTCTTGAACCGCTCTCTAACTTGCCAAACCCAGACTCATCAAACTTGAAATTGGATCATCTCAATCGCTGGCAACTAATCATGCGAATGCAATAAGATTATTGGAAGAGATGGCGTACTACATAAGTTACAACAAAGAGAGAAGTGGCTCGAATCTGCTTCTCCTGTCGTTGTCGGAACAATGGTAATCACCCTCACTCAAATGGAGTTTAGGGAGAATTTTGGAATTATGCGTGAAAAATACCTTGAACTCGAAACATCAAAAAAAATTTTTACACCCTCATTTCTTTGGTATTTATCACATTTTCCCCTCGAATGTAAAATCAAAAATAAATAGAAAATGAAAAATGTTTATAGATTTTTACCCGAGGAATTCAGCGATTCGAATATGTTGTTGGTTACCTCATTCACGGGCAGATGGGGCGACGACAAATATGTTGTTTTTCGTTCAATTTTCAATTATTAGAAATCATCGACTTCATGTTGATGATAGACGCTACCTTGCATAGACTAGTGGCCAAATAGCCGAAAATTGGTCTGCAAGTGTGTTCCAATAAATGAAAATCGAATCCGGCAGTTGTATCGCCAACAGCATATGCAGAACTTACTTCTGTGAAAAATCCTGAATTAACACCTGTCTGATATAATCCAACGCCCTTCGTGGTACTATTTAGAGGAGTAGTTGTTTTGTGATAGGTGTCAGTCCATTAACCTACAGTGTAGGTGAGTTGATTGAACGGATTGTTTCATCAAATAATTTGATTTACAGCCAGTCTTCAAGTTTGCCCTCTTACTATGTGTGAAAACATCAGTTTTAAAAAACTTTTATGTTATTTGAAGTGAAAATATGGAAAAGTACTAAATTGATTTGAACAGTAGGTAAATAATGTTTTCAGCAGAAGTTCACAGGGTGAAGAAGTAATAGATTTCTACGGATAGACACAGTACCTTCATAATCTAATAAAGAGTTTGTTCGAAATAACTCAACATTCGATAATTCAGAATGTGAAGTCTATTCTTTTCTGTTAAAGACGAGTTTACTTACAAAAATGGGACATTAATTGTATTCGGTTCGATATTCTGATTTGAAGCCTTTGGGACTGTACAAGTTACAAGGCAAATTTTTTAGAGAACAAGAAAGATAAAATACAAAATAGAATAGTTGATCTCTATATGTCATGGACAAACATTCTGATAGAAAAAAATTGTAAAATTATTATTGCAAACGATTACTTCAGGTGATTATTGATATTTTTTGTTGAATGAATTCAATTTGTGAAGCAAATTGCACTATAACTTCGAATTACTGAGAAAAATCAAAGAAGTTATGTGTTAATAAACGAGTAACTTCCATTGGTGACGTCATATAGTGGAACATTTTAGAACAATTTAATTCAATAATTTTTTTTATATCAAAACAGTACTTACATGCTGGCAAAATGAAATGAGTTGCCCCTTACGATCAAACCACGGAAATCTTCGAGAAAGTTGCGTCAAGCAAAGCAACCGATATTGCAATTGAAAAAGTATACTCCGTCATGCTAGTTCTCAGAATTGTGTTAATTGAAAGGTAAATACAAGGAACGGAATCAAAACATTTGGAATGATACCAATAATTTGCTTCGTTACTTAGCCTCCTCTCGTATACCAGAAATGTGCCTATTTCTTTCATGTTTTTAACATCGGTTAGCATTACTGAATTGATATTGATAAGTAATATTTATAAAATGTCCCCCAAAAACTCTATGAATTTCAAACTCGCAGTATTTTCATGACGGGATTTATCATTTGCAAATAAAAAATATTGAGAAATGTTCGGAAGATGTCCACCAACATGTCCACGGAACTTCTACTATTTGAGTGATGGATTAAACCCCTTCATCCCATTTGCAAATAGATGATATTGTTATAAAATGTTCGCAAGATGTCCCCAAACACACTCTGTGGCAGTATTTTATGGCGGGACTTTTATTATTTGGGGGTGGATTATATGCCTTCACACCTGTTTTAAATGGAATAAATTATTTCGAAAATTTCGTCAGATGCTTCCCACACATCCTGCGAACTTAAAGCTGACAGTATTTTCATGAAAGAACTATCATTATTTTGAGGGTGGATTACACCCCTTCATATGCTTTGGAAATGGATGATATTAATATGAAATATTCATACGTCTCCCAACACATCCTGTTGATTTCAAGCTGGCAGTATTTCTATGGCGGGACTTTTTTGATTTGGGGGGTGAATTACACCCCTTCGTCTCCTGCGTAAATCAAAAATATTAGTATAAAATGTTTGTCAGATATTCCCCAACACACCCTGTGAATTTCAAGCTGGCACAGACGCCACTGGTTGCTGGAATCGAAATGGCTACAAAAATTACTGACTGTCAACTTTTCAGCGGTCGAAAAATATATATCTGCCTCTTTTTAATACCTCGAAATGAAAATCACCGAGTGAACTTGTTGTGTTTATGGATTTTATATCATAATCATGACCTTTTTGAATAAAAATGCAATATACTGAAAATAAGGTAATGAAACTTACTACGTTTCTATCTGTACAACTCAAGTAAAAGTGCGTTAAATAACAAAAATAAGTATCTGTCTTCAGGTACCGAACAGCCATTTTCATCCTGGAACTAGATTGGCTAGCAAGGATAATGACAATTGGGTTTGTAGAACTTATTAGTCGGATGCGACTAGACAACACGATAGTCCCAGGAATATTTGACGCAACAGAACTTTTTTACTTTTTCAAGAAATGTCATCAACTCAAAATGGTTTCTCCACTTTCACCTACCAATTGATGAAAAAACTCCAATTAATAAGGACTTAAAGTGATGGAGAGTAAAAAATTGTGATAAAACACATTATATACAGTGAGTTTCAAACAGTTTGCATCATATGGGAAACATTTTCATTATCCATTTGTGAAAAATTTCATTCCTGATAAAAATTGGTGCATTGCGGGAAACTTGAATGTGAGTTGTCAAAACTCTAAATTTTCGAACAGTGTACAGGAGAGAACAAAAAATAGAAATTTTGATCAGGAGTAAACTACCCTTATTTTTGACATTATTGAGAAAGTTCATTTAGAAAAGTTGTTTGAATTTGAAAACAATATTCAGATTTGAAGTCACACCCACCTACGTAATGAAACAAAACAATTTTTACTAGTTTTTTGGTGCAAAATTGATATTTCACAAGAAATAATTTCAATTTGTCATTAAATCATACTGATAGTTATTATGGACATACATAGAGAGTGAAATATCAATTTTGCACCGAAAAACTGATAAAAATTTAAACCATTTTCAACAAACATCGATATACTACTACTGAATTTTGCATTGATATATTATTATTGTAATATGAGGGAGTCGCCTAAGGTGTATATGGGATACTAGTACTCTTTATGAGGCTAGAATCATGAAAAAATAGATTATTTTTGTTTTCTTACGTAGGTGAGTGTGATTTCAAATCTGAGTACTGTTTTTGAAATAAAACAATTTCTCTAAATGAACTTTTTCAATAATGTCGAAAATAAGGGTAACTTACTCTTGATCAAAATTTCAATTTTTTGTTCTCCCTTGTACACCGTACGGAAATTTAAAATTTTAACAAATAAAATACAAGTTTCCCGCAATTAACCAATTTTTATCAAGAGAAACATTTTCTGAGAAATGGATAATAAAAAAGTTTTCCATATGATGCAAACTTTTTGAAACTCACTGTATATATTCTATAACATAAACAAGCCGAAATGTTATGATATGGTAGCGTGAAGTTGAGAGTGTTTGTCGAGAAATAGTTAACTTGCTTTTTTCAATAAACCTTGGAGTAATTTCATTTCATGTGGATGAATAAAAATCCCTCAAGTTTCATAGATTTCAGTAGTTTTCTTCTCAAGATATCAGTTTTTCAAATTTTGAAGGTACAAAATGTATTTGATATAAATAATCGATGCAAGATTCTTTTAATAAGATTTTTTTTAGCTTGGAATATTTCAAATCTTCCAAGTTTCCGGAAAACATTCATGCACCCGCATTGTGTTTCCTTCATATTTATTCACAACACTCATTCGAAAAAATTTTTACCCTATGCTAGATTTGAACACATATTTTGTTGGATGTTTGTCATTCTGAAGTTTGGTTTAACATGAATTACTGGGTTTTTGTGATTCGCACACAACGTGCCATAACCGATGGGAAAACAGAAACGCTCTGACGGATAGAAACGGTACAGTCGATGAAGTCGCGGCATTAAATTTACTTCAAACATGAGGTAGGTCAATAAAATCTGGGATTTTCTTCACAATTTTGAACATATTAACATATTAATGAAACATATTATAGGGTTCCACCTTATTTTTACATATCTATATTGAAGATCATATTTTTACGTTTCTGGCATTTCCTTTCGCATTTCCGAAAACTTTGACGATTTTTTAAAAAATCCAGAATTTCATTTTCATCGTATCGATCTGAATTTTTATAATGAAATAGTTCACAATATGTGCATTCTAATGACAAACGTTTCTGAAAACAAAACTGGCTACAGCCCCGGATGGATATATGCCGAGTATTCAAGGAACCTATTTCTCAGATGCTCGCAACAATGACGCAAGAATTTCATAGAATCAGTTTGAAAAAAATTTAGAAAACATAAGGAAATGGTTTGATGAAGGTGATATTTTTGTTGTGGATCATGGTTATCGAGATGCCATACCCTTACTGAATAATCTTGTAATACAATAAGAAATGCCCGCGATTGTTTCACGAGGGCAATAACAGCTTTCCACTGAGGAAGCAAATAAATCCCGATTAGTGACGAAAACTAGATGAATAGTTGAAGCAAGAAATGGACATTTGAAAAGTTAGTTTAGGCTTTTTGCTAAAACAATCGAAATGCCACACGTCCACAACCTTAGCGATCTATATCAAATCGCTGGTGCACACATCAACAGTTTCCATCCCCCAGTCTCAATGAGAGGTGCCAATGCTCAGCTGGCACGAAAATTGCTACGAAAATCACAGGAGGTAAATGTCGTCCAGGCTCGAGTGGAAGTGAACAATCTTCATCTGAGAAATGGTCAATGGGTCCATATGATATATTATTATCTATGAGATTTGACCGTGGGTACATACCAGGTTGAACTTTCACCTTCGTATATACAGAATAAATTACAGAGGGAAGAAAATGAAGAGTTTCAGGCCGATATTTTCGAAGAGGAACCTGGATTCATGAGAGTGAAGGTTTTCTTGAGGTTCAGAAATGCCACGAAATATCAACTGTGGGTCAAAAATGATGATGGAGAAGAAGCTGATGAACCAAACGAGCCCATATTAGGATATTATTGTACTTATAAAACCGGTGCCAGGACTTTAGGCACATGTGCGCATGTTGTCAGTGTTTTGTGGTATCTTGGTCACGCCCAACAATCGATACTCCTCAAGTTTCCTAAACTCAATAATAGACGCGGCAAATAGACTTCAACAAATGGTTACTGATGATGCGCTTGAAATAGTTGGGTAGTGAAACCATTCCAGTGAATAAACTCCTCACAATTTTTTTGAATAACATCTCAAAAAACTCAACACCAGTATGTAGGTAGTCAATTTGAATGCACGACATTTCGTCTGAAATTATATTCTTTATTGCGATAAAAATCACCTGCATTCTTATTAACACGCTTATATAAGCTTCGTTTGTATCTATTTATGTAACGGGATCTTTGAGCATAATTTTCACCAATTTCCAGAAGTCTGATCAATTTGAAACTTTGCATACGTATCAAGGACCGATGCCAATGCAATAATTTGATCATAGTTTTCCATTATCCTTATAAAGACCGCCAGGATTAATAAATTCTTTTTAGATCCTCTGTAGTGGAGTAAAAAAGATAGAGCTAGCGCGCGATCTGCGCATGGCTATAGTTTCGGACTTACTCCTTCGCTCGGGCACTTGGCACAGCACAACGGAGGCAAAAACGTTTTCAGGGTAGTTGCGTTCTGGACCAGATGGTGTGCACATGAATAAACCGATATTGATACAGTTCCCAGCGAAATACAGCTATGGAACTGCTGAGAGACGAATGTTGCCATTAATCCTAAATTGGGCTTCAACCGTTCACAAGATGCAAGGTTGTACAGTTGATGATGCAGTCATTTATCTAGGTTCGCAATTGTTTGCTGCTGGACAAGCCTATGTAGCACTTAGTCTTGTAAGATATTTAGACGGTATTCGGATTGAAGAACTAGATTGCTCTAAGTTAACAGAAAATACCCCATGCAATAGTGAAGCTTCAAATGAAATGATGAGATTGCGGAATGATTCGTAAGAAATACCACATTTCCACAAGAAACTAACTGATACATCGAACTAAAAAATGAAAAATAAATAATAGTTTAAAAAACTAAAAAAACACGCTTTTATAGCTAACCAAACTAAAAA
>WOGR01000454.1:0-25636 GCA_015342045.1 Leptinotarsa lineolata | reverse complement strand
CTATAAGCAACACAAATAGCGCTCGTTCTGAGTACGTATAACCTCAAAAATGTCCAACTTTACGATAGAGCTGTCAGTTGCCAGATTGCAACACTAGCGTTGCCAAATCCCGAAACATAAAAGGCAACCTATCATATTCCACTAAACTCAAGAAATGAAATGTGACTAATGCATAATGGTTACAGGCCCACTTCGGTCTTTAATTATCGGGAAATATCAACTTCAAATTTCTCTTAATATATGGATAGGTTGGGTAGGTCCACCATCGTGACCGCCTAAGCTACCAGACTTAATCAGTTCGATGATTTTTTTCACAAACGGAGAAGAAAATATTCTTTTGTGAATTTTGAAATTTTGTTTTTTTCACAATTGACCGATTTTCATTATTTGTCAGGTGAATTGGAGGCTTTATTAGGAAAATGTTGTTTTTTTTTATGTTTTCTTAAACAAAAAAATTTAGTAGAGAACAATAAATAGTCTATTTTCTAATGCAAAACATGTTGGTTAATAAAATAATTGAATCGTTTAAAAATTGAAACTGCAAAGTTCAAATCATAAGGTGAGAATCCTTTGTCAAATTTCATGTCTGGCATGCGCCTCTTCAAAATAACTAAACGCATCTTTCTTGCATTTACCTAGTTTCTGATCCCAATCGTGTGTTATTTGCCGCCGCCTGGATCTGCGCAGGAGGAAAAAAGGTGAAGAACTCCTCGGATGTTGAAACTGCCAACTCGTCTGTTCGCACTGTCACATGTATTAGTTCTTTTTCTTTATGATTGCACTCTCCAATACTAACACGAATGTTTATGACATAACGAGGGACACATAATAAGGCATTTGGTGTTATTATATTTATTCACTACTAATTTTTTTACCTACTCATTACTGAAAATTCACTAGTCACTAGTACATTTACTAGTAAACGATTGTACTAACTGCTTTATCTATTGTTTTTATATAAATCCAATACCGAAAAATACATCTAGGGTCTTTCAATAAGCGCTTCCCATATTCAAATTTAACTAAAACAAAGTGTCCCAGATATCGAACTTTTTTTTTCGTGTTAAAGACCTATTGATGTCATTATGTATGAAATATAACATCGTGCAAATGTCCGCCACAGCTTCTCTAGATGGAACACATCTGAGACATCCAATTTTCCATGACTCTGGCGCATAAATCAAACTGAATTCTACCAATGACATGGGTTATGTTGGCTTTTTGAAGACCGCTGTGATTTGTAACTAATTCGCATACATCTGCGACTTGAGAAAACTCCACAAGAAAAAGTCTAACAGGTTTTCAGTTCACATCACCTCCACGTGAGATGACCATGCCCTCAAATCGCTCGTGCAGAATATTCAATGTGGCATAAGCTGTGTGGTACGTAGTGCCATCCTATTGAAACCACATGTCTTTGGTGTCCAGATCATCCAATTCAGGCCAGAATTTGTTAATCATTGACATATAGTGCTCGCCATTGACAGTGATGGCATGGCCAACGCCGTTTTCGAAGAAATTTGAACCGATGACGCCGCTAGCCCAAAATCCACACCAAACAGTGACTTTTTCGGAATGCATTGGACGCCCATGGATCTCGTGTGGATTGGTATAGTTCCAAACTCGACAATTTCGTTTGTTCAGGTTCCCATTGATCTAGAAATAGGCCTCCGTCCATGGTAATTTGTCAAAACAGACTGAACAAATGACAGATGTAGCTTCAACAAGATGACATCAACTGTCAAATTTCGGAAGTCCGTTTTTGGAAGACCCTACACAATATAAGCGATCAATTATGTGTTATTTCGAAATGTCGAATCCTTAATATTTCTCTCAGTATAAAGCACCTACCACAATCTGTCTGTATTATGTGTTTCTTATCAGAGATAGAAAGTCAATTTCCCGAGCTTATTTCCTGATTCCATTTCCTACTAACTTACTCCCAACGATTTTCTTTCCATTTCCGCAGGGATTTTTCCTGAATGGAGCCAAATTGTGTCAGTTTGTTCGAACATTTTAACCATGAATAGATCGTGGAAAACAGTGTGTTCTAGGAACGTGATAATTCAAGTTTTTCATCATACTTTTCATTTGTTAACTATGCTTTCTTATGCTTTCATTCAAATCAGATGGAAAGGCATTAGTTCACGTAGAGAATCTAATGATATTTAGAACTTTTGAAATCAAATTTTTACTAGTATACAGGGTTTATTTTAAATGATCATTACTCGTCATATTTTATGAAAAAAGTTGATAAGAAAGTGTGTCCTAACTTGCTTTGTTTTCGAGTTCAAAAGTTTTACTGACAATATTTTTCTTTTATCAATAACATGAAAACCTTTTCGCCTATTCATATGAAACTACGTGTGGTTGTTAGCAGTAATAAGATGCTTCTTTTCATGAAATTATATTATAGATAATTCCAGTGGCGTCACAGATGGTTACCTGTTTGATATTCACAGTAAAATCATTGTACGCCACTGTTTTTCTCCAAGTTGGATATTTTATCAGATTGAACAATCAATTAAAAAAATCGTGTTTGAAGACAAACTTTTATGCCAATACACTTAACTGGAAAAATAATTTCTTTTATTGTTTGATCTAGGTTATTCTGTAACATGTTCAAAATCTTCCCGCACAAGATTACCTATTTTGTATCCGCGGCAAGCCTCTTACTAACAGAATAATCTACATCAAATGAAAGAAATTAATTGTTCGTTTTAAGTGCATTTGTATGGAAGTTTCTCTTAGAAAAGGTTAATTTTTCATAATTTTTAATTTTAAACATTATCGAATCGAAGTAAAAATTGAATATGTATCGAAATAAGGGATACAAGTTATTTATCTTTCATATTTCAATCACTGTCTGTAGGCATATACTGGGAGGGCCAATAAAAACGAAACTAGGCCGATTTCTTAAAGTTAGAGAGAATTTCTCATTCAGATTCGATTTTTATTTCGAGAGAAAATTTTAGGCATATTTTCAACCTTGTATCTTTTCAACTCAACCTATTTTTTGAGGGTTGATACATTACATAATGAGAAAAAACAATATGAAGAAAATCTACCAAAAAGCTAATGTTACACACATTTTTTCAAATTCAACGCTAATTTTGCTTTGTGTAGTTATCAAGAATACTTTGTTTGTTTACAGTATAGGATTTATAATTCAATGTTCATATTTCGTTATTTTCCATCTTAATACTTATGTTATTGATATTCTTAGTGACCACTACCATAAGAATGAGTTGTTAACAAGATTGGGATTGGATACCTACTGTTTTGTCATTAAATTTGGAAACTTCCACAAACCATTTGTGAATAAACTCGCACTATGAGAAATCGGCTTTTTTAGTCTTCTTCAGACCAATCTATTTAATCAATAATACAGTAATGAGAATTTAATGATAAATCGTTAATAGTCAATACATATTCAAAACAATTCAAAAGTAAAATGAACTATAACCTATTGCAAATCATGTTCGGCAATACATAACTACAAGGTGAAATAGAAACATAGGTCTTTAGTTGCAGCTGTTTTAATAGAGGACTCTGATATCCAAATAGGTTTCGCCGATACTACATATAAAATATAAAGTTGTCTACCGTGAAAAGATGTCATCTTGAGAATTCTACACTGGCTTTCTACAGTTATTCTATCACTGAAGCTGAGACTGGATAGTTTTTTATGATGCATTTGAAATATCGTTTACTTAATGTAATACGGACTTATATCAAATTGGGTTTAAAAAAACTGTATTCTTTCTATAGATACTTTTATTTTTTATGCGACTCCGGGATCGAAATCATTCCATTTTTAAACAAAGCTTGTTTTTTAATTCCATCTTGAATAACAGATATATGCAATTAGTTTAATGTTGAGTACCTAATTCATTTATCAGTTCCTAGAAACCTCTGTAAGGTGAAAAGTACAAACAAGTTTTGAAGTAATACACAATCCATGATGAACTACAGGGTACACCAAAAACCAATAACGCCAAAATTCATCCATATGCATGCCGATATATTGGATAAACAAGCCATTTTAAACCAATGTGTGTCATTAATCTTGTGATATATGTTTGTTATGTATTGTTTTCAATTGTTTGTAGCATGTTTTTTTTGAATTGTAATATTTTTGTTTGTTACTAGAACATTTCCAATTGTGATTTTTTCCATTGAATCAAAATTTTGCTGTTTTTTTCGATTTTTGTCAGTGAAAGTGCTATCAAATTGTACAAGAGTACTCATAATATTGAAAAATCAAAAACGTCTCATAATTTAACGAATTAAACGCCAATATGAACTGAAGACAGAAAAAAACAATAAAAACATATATTTATGATATCAGATTCAAAACAAAGCATTTGTGATCCTACACCAGACAGAGCTGTTTAGATCTGCCTTAGGTATCATCAGAGTTGATAAGTTAAATCACGAATGCATAGTTGAACTCATCTACCTTGAAGAACAATCTTGAGCAAAATTATTATTACATATTTTTCCGTTGAAGCCGCCTCACTTTCAGATATATTTGTTTGTGTTTCAGTTTTTCATCCTTGCATACTGACCAAAACATATTTAGGATTTTCACTATATTAAAAACTAACGAAAAAGAAAATGTGATGAAATTATTTCGAACTTTTCAATTCAACATCTTCAGTCATATGGGTTCAGAAATGTAATCGCATAAAAACTAATTAACCATAAGATCTCTATTTAAATATATTATTGTCTTCAGATCGATCACGCTTCTTCTGCATATTGCATGACATTCATGGAAAAAATCACCTTTTTTATTTATACAATTCATTAATGAAGTTTTTTCCCCAGACTTAGAAAAGGCCGAATACCAGGTTTAACCACTCTAGCATTTATCGCTAATTGGATATGGCCCCGGGACCGCTGTAGATCCGGAAGCCTGAGCAGTCTCACTTGGCACCCTGACTACCTCCATCCAGGCTCTCCTTCCAAATCTTTAGCCCGAATTTCCAGAGCAGCCGATGGTCGTTTCGTTTTGGTAGACTCCGTCCTCAGCTTGCGCGCCGACAGCTCCTCGAACATCTCCAGCAGTGACGACGGTGGTTTTTTACCAAAACGTGGCATCAGAAATAGAGCTTCGTGGCGTAGACCCCTTGTACGATATCCCAGCGAGCTCAGTCTCAGATCCGACGCTTCCGGACAGTCTGCTTCAGGGCTAGCAGCTTTTTTCATGGGGCATAGGTTTCAACAGCCTGCACTAAAGCCTATTCCGACCATATATACTCCACAAACTCCCCAGGTTATGTCCAGTAGTCCCGCCACCTCTAGTGGATTACTCTTATCTCCTTGGACACCTCTATACTTCAGCGATTTGAGTTCCGTGAGGTACCCTAGCTCCGGAGAAAGATCCTTCCCCACTCCTCCTGGCTTCACCCAGTTGAAATCCGTTCACGAGATGTATTCTCAAGAATTACCACCTCTGAGAGCTATTCATGAGGAACACCAAGGCTTTATTCCTGTCCACCCAATAAGAGACAGTCCGAAAGCAGTCCCGCAGCACAGGGTTGGTAGAAGTTCCAGATTTCTACCACCTAGACATGCAAGAATAGCTAGAAGTGCCCCCGAGCTAGATCATCTTGATAGGTCTCCAGAAAGTAGATCTAGCTCTAGTGGGTTTGGCAGTAAAAACACGTCCCAGCAGAACCAGAGTTCCCACAGCGGCAGTACCTTCATAGGCTGGGTATTACCTCCTTACAGGCCACCTCCGCCGCCACCAGCTTCAGTTTTACCACCACCACCACCTCCTCTTGTTGGCCATTGGTTGGAGATTGCTAGCTCTTCCCCTTCAGCCTCTGACCACCTCCACAAGGCTGTGGATGTCGGAAGCGTGGACGGGCATTACGAATTCGATCCGAGCACCCCTACTCCCACCCCTTCCACGCCTACTGGACCAAGGGACATAGATCTGGACACATCGGGACCGGGTCCACCTCAAAGAAAAAGTTACGGGAGTATTCGTAGCAAATACGACAACATCGATGCTAGGGTTCAGGCTATGAAACAGGAATACAACGAGTTTCGTAAAAGGCAAGCCAATAGAAAACGCAGCCACGAGTTGGAGAGTGTCTGTTGACTTTTTTGTGTGAGTGCGCGACTTTTCCTTATGTACCTAACCTACTTTAATATCCTCGGACAAGAAATTTTCTTTCATTCTCAACTTCAGTGTGATATATCGTAACCACTAAAAGCAACACAAAACATGTTCTAAATATTGTAGGTAATAAATGGAAAAAAGAACCAAACGAGACATTTCAATATTAAATTAACGATAAAATTCAAATACACTACATTCATTCATTAATTATACTGGGTGCATCGTATTTCTAATGTATGTAGAAACGTAAGCTGAGGCTCAATTCCTAGATTAGATCTGAAAGTTATAAATGAAATGTCCATTAAATGTTATTTGTTGCGTGTTAAAATGGTTCGATAAAGGAAATGAATTACAATATCTTAGTCTTAGTTAGGTGTTTTAGTCTTGTCTACTAAAACACCTAATGAATTTCGTTTCAATGTATTGAAAGAGTATACAGGGTGGTATTTGATTATCTGAAGTTATTTCAGTGTGGGGTTTATAAAATTTTTTATAACATCCATGTGAAATATGAAGTTCAATTCGTTTCTGCCTTGAGTAAATTTAAAGCTGTGCCACCGTGTGTAGGTGTTATATTTCTTCAAATTTAATTACTCAGATTCTCATTTGCCATAAAAAAAGTGTAATTTTCAATATAAAATTGAAAAATTATTGATTACCACAATATTTTGAAAGTAAAGACTGCACTCTAAGTAACAAACAATTATTCTAGAAATAATATGGTATAAAATAATTCAGATAATGTCCGATAATATCATGTCTTCGAAATATTTTATTTTATATCATACTTTTATGTTATATTTCTTCCTCGAATCATTTCTACATTAGGTTTTTTGAGTTAAAAAATCTTTCAGCTCTAATCTATATTCACACATCACACTCGTTTGAAGAAAACGTTTGTTGTGTACAAGGGCAAGCGCAACTTTGTGGAAGTTTCGGTCATATTTCGACCTGGGATATTCCGGAAAGATGTTGCATTGTTGCCTATCTAATAAATTCTAACGCTTTAGTGTGGTCTCATGGACCACGACCAACTCATCAGCTTTGGTGTAACCATGAAAGGGTCTGGGGTGTAATATTCAGTGTTTGGGTTTTTTTAAATCATGAGGTCGAATATTTCAGATCGGAATTTTTCTACTATAACTATCAAATTTACTTATTATGAAATTTTAATTGTTCGGTTTTGCCAAAATAGATTGGTAAGCTTCGACTCGGTTACTTCAAGATAAATAATTGATTTGTTCCTTCAAGACTCTAGGATAAAAATCAAATCAATTAAAATTTGGTGAGCACAGAAAATTACTTTCAAGTTGCATGTCAGTTACTATCAAGGCCGAGATTTTGTAGCTAAGGTCGAACATGTAGTTTATTACTACACTATAACATTTTTAGAGGGTCCAATATTACAGAAATAAACTTGTAACATATCTCAAATGCCTACTAGTTTAGGAATAGAATGCCTTTTTCAAAAGGCGAGCTGATGAAACTAATAAATTTGTTGTTTGACTTGAACTTGAACCGTGCTAGGAATCTCTCGTTGAAAAGACCTCGTTAATCCTTAGCTCACACAAGTTTCGACATTTGAGGTCGTTCGTAGGGGGCGACAGATGGTTAACGAAAAAACAGATTTTGAAACAGAAAACTCTCGAAGTGTTTTCCATCTCATATAAAGTCATATGAATTAAGGACTCAGTCAGAATTTAGTCTGTTTAGATTTGTCTCCAGTTTCAACGTAAGTACATACAGACATTCACTATTCAGAGATTATAATATTTTACAATTATCTTGTATGTATTTAAAATGATATTTTGCCGTTATTTTTTACCTAAAATAATTTCCAAAATTATAGTTTAAGAGTATATGTAATCAAAACTCTAGGATTATATCTCAAAATTGATACCTTTTCCCCAGCGTCTGTGCTTCTGATTAGAAGTAGTCGACCTCGCTTTTTTTTCAAGTTTAACAATCGAGTATTTGATTTGAGAATGAATATTAAGTCCCCCAAAACTCCTTACTTGTTTATGCCATGGTTCATAAGAGAGGCTGTATTATAATATTAGATGTTTAGGATTATATTGTATAAGATACTTGCGTAGGGGCGAATGCAAGGTCCTTACTTCTGGTGGGCCCAAGCAAATAGGTTGTTTCTCTTGTTTTTGTTATTTCACTTTTTGAGGGATTTACCAAACAAGCTTGAAAGGTTGTAGGAATTAGTGCAATAATTCTAAGAGCATTATGAATGGATGGTGTTATTTTGGGTTTCTTTATTATGAAAAACTTTTATTCTAGTTACTGGTGCCTAGGGTAAAGGAATTATCGATTTGTATACTTTTAAAAATGTTTCACTTCATTATTGAATCATTTCGTATTGTTTTTATCTTGCCTTCGATTTTCTCCCAGTGAATTTTGATCTGTAGTGATACGAGGAGAACGAAAATCCTTCGAAAGTTTCAGTTGTATTTAAGGTGGATTCATGCCTTTCTAATTTATATATCTATAACTTAATCTCTTAGTTCTAAACTATCATTCAAGTAATATTTTAGTTTCTTACCTTATCGACTCGTAGTGTTTGCCAACTTTCAACTTACTAATAAATGTTAAGCAGTTTAGGACTGATCATATAGTTGAATGAACAAATCCTCTTTGAGAGAGAGTATTCAACAGAAAATTGCCTCATACATAAGACAACAGACAAACAATTTCAGGTATTTTTCAGCATCACACCCTTTTTACAAATGAACAAAATTGAAATTTTTCCATGGGCGTATCCTATGAAAGTATCTAATTTTTCTAGAGGTGAAATTTTTGAAACGGTTAGATTAATCAAAAGTTCTGTTATCGAGCATGAATCCACTATATAGTCCAAGTTCTTTGAGCTGCTAGACCTTCGTCATTTTAGCACAGGTGATATTTTCACAACATGCAGTTAGTGATTAATTGCGCAGTGGTAGAGTTCCCAACTCACAATCCAAAAATTGTGAGTTGGAACAAAATATTAACTTTGTTAAATGACACATCTAGCAACTCTGAAATTTTGCGCTACTTTTTGAATGTCAATTCATAAAATACATTTGTACATATCTTGTATTTCAGATCAAGGCGGAACAAATAGTTTTCCGTTGACATTTTGTTCAATGATGACTCATATTTTCATGGTTATTTTTATTGAAAAACTGCTTTTTGGTAGCACGACGAAATACTGTATCATTCTTTCTCAAAATTAGTGAGTTTATACAAAATAATGAAGTTCTTCAAAACCCTCTAGTCTTGATTCTGGCTCATTTTTGTACTCAAGAATTTTACATATGTGGTGAGTCCAAAATTAATTCAGTCTCAATTCTCAGAGGAAAGTTCTCTACAAGCAAGGATACGTTTTTTGAAAAATGTTTTTGCTTTCTGATAATGTTACTTGTGTTTCAATCATCCAGAGACTTTTTTATCGATGGATAAGATAATTTATGGCAATTTCTTCATAGAACTGTGATAATTTAGAGGTAGATGCCACATATTTATTAAAGACGAGAAAATGAAATGAACTTTCGAGACTGGAATTATAATTATTGTGTAGAATTTATGATATTAGTTATTAAAAAAGAAAACCACTTCCTTGGTTTGTTTGGTAGATCAATTTTTTGTACCTATAGATGATAATAATTATGTTTGATTTGTTATATGCAGGATGCTTCAGATTAGGATTCCAGATTGCAAACATTTGCTTGAGTTTGAGGTTTATGAAAATTTGGGATTTTAATGTGGAAGCACCTTGCATAGTGATATTATTTTATGATCTGACTTAGTACAATTCCTTATTTTATTCGATTTTTGTACTGAATTGACTGCAGGAGGTGCTCAATAATACCGAGAGCACAAAATTTTTCGAATTGAAATTTATGACATTTTTATTCGAATGGATAATTGAATTCTTGCCAATGATATTTATTACTGGTTTTAAGGACGGAAACACGTTTTTTAATATAAAATTTTGCATGTTTATTAGGCACTTCATCTTTTCTAAAAGTTGACCGAATATGAAACAAACTACTTATACTGTACATTGATTATATCATTTCACAAGCACACTGACCTAGCCATAGAATTTTTTAGTTTTAAGTGTTAAGTAGAAAATAACAGTTGTTACTATGTAACTGTGCTGTATAAAGCATCACATCTGAATAAACTACAATAAAATGTTGCCAGATCTCATATATGTATGTTTCATTTCTCCAAAGTTATATTCACGGTACAACAAAAATTTTTCTAGGTGTTGAAAATCTGAGTGACATTTATAGCTATCTACGAGAGATGAACAAATTTCTTTGAAACATTGAGAAGTCGAAAAAATCAAATTTTGTTTCGTTACGAAAAATTTCATTAAATTAAAATATTCAACAGCTTAGCACGTTTGTTAATCAGCCTTTCTTATCGGGACCAGTCTCTTAAGGATTAGAAACTATGAAAGTGACTTCACTGCAAGAAACAACAAACAAAATTTTCACTGACAGTTATTGCCTAATTTTTCTGTTAAGTTCCGTGCCTAAGGTACTAGAAAAATGTATCAACAGAAGTCTTATTTCCTTCCTCATCAGAATAATTCTCTGATATAATAAACAATGTGGGTTCAGGAGCGTTAGTAGCATAACCAAAGCTGCAACATGTTACAATATATAACCTGTTTTGTGTCTCTTATTTATTTATTTACGGGTTCAAGACCCATTTACCGCAGTACAATTCAAAGATTAAAAATAGTTACACATAATTATATATACAAGGAGAACGTTAAACACAGTAGAACACCCACTATTATTGACTAGATGTTTGTATGAATGTAAGGTCATGATATAGAGACTATTTGAAGCTGGTATACCACACGGAGTTCCCCAGGGCTCTATTGCAGTCCAAAACTTTCTCTAATTTACATGAAGTCGATTTCTCGACTTTCCTTGAATGGAATACTGTAGCCTTATGCTGGTAACACCTGCTGCTTTATTATAGAGTGATATACAAAATAATGAATACTTAAAAATAAAATTTCAAAACATTCACTTCTTCTAACTACCTACATAGTAGGTTCTGGTAGATGCCTGCCGAAAAACTACTTCTCCGGCTGATATCACTTTAGATATTGAATTATATCCGACAGAGGTTAGTCTCGCAGATGTTTCTCATGTATACAGCACCAGGGCCGTGATGAAATACTACGGTTTCCAGGTATTACCTCCCGTCGGTGTAGGAAAGATTCTACACAGACAGCAACCTGTCTGGGACTCGATTAATTTCAACGCGACTATGTTGCAAATATAAAATCTTCGTCTGAATGAAAGAGTGTTAACTAGTAACAGCTCCATCTCGTGAACAAAGCCCATTTACTAAAACTCTGTCAGAAAACAAAACTGAATACTGTATCGAGGAGAGATTTATGTATCTCTCTGGTCTGGATGTATACGCGTCTGTTAAAAACAAGGTGAATTTTCATTTTTCTCAATCAATATCTATTTTGCCACCTTCAAAGTATTCCCCCTCAGATATAATACACTTATTCCAGCGTTTTTTCCAATCCTCGAAGCAGAGTTCTGGTATGCACTCATTGGCTGTCTCAGCGATTCGGTTTTTATCTCATCAGTCGTCGCAAAACGTCGCCCTTTCATGGGTGTATTCAATCTTGGGAACAGGAAAAAGTCGCAGGGGGGCACATCTGGTGAATACGGTGGCTGAGGCCTGATTACGGTGTTGTTTCTGCTCAAAAAATCATAAACAAGCAATGACGCGGGAGCAGGTGCATTGTCGTGATGCAAAAGCCATGAATTGGTTTTCCACAATGCCGGAACTTTTCCTTGTTATCCTTCTGGCAAGAAGCGTAAACTACAAGATAATATTCATTATTGACTGTATGACCATGTGGCAAGAACTTCTAATACACTACGCCACGGTAAACGAAGAAAAGAGACATGGGAGGCAAATCTGATGAACATGGTAGCCCAGGCATGATTAGGTACTGTGGTATATTCATCCAAGTGGGGAACAACGTGACAACACAGCATGTGAATAGGTTATCAACAAGTAGGTAGTGGATGTTGAATTGTCTTTGAGAAATGACGTTTGAATACGCAAATAAACCATTCAAAGTAGTGTTAGTTTTTTTTCTCAACTTCCCCAATTCCAAGATAACACAATTACGGTATTGTTTTTGGCAAAAAATTACGAACAAGCAATAGCGAGTGAGCAGGTGCATGATCGTGATGCAAAAGCGATGAATTATTTTTTCACAATTACGGATGTTTTCTTCGCATTGTTTCTAGCAATCGGCGCATAATTTCAAGATAATACCACTTATTGACCGTACGACTACATGAAAAATCAAACAGTAAGTCAACTACTACTAGTTTCATTCATAAATGCACAAAGTTCTCGGTAACCTCGAAACAAAGTGAAGAGCTGATTTCGTTCTTTTACCATAGGCGTGCGCTCATATGAAAACGAAATTTATGGATTTTGTGGTAAGTTACTTTTTCCGTACGGCGATATCACCGGCTCTTCAAGAACCCAACCCTTGGAACATGCGGTCCACAAATGTGTTGATATCTGACTGTTTATTATAACTAATCCGACACCCGATGTGGTACCTTCGATACTACAGCACTGAACGCGTTAGATGAGAATCTCAGACCTAAGAGCGGTTGAAGGTCCCCGGCAACTCGGGCGGATTACGTGGTAAGAGAGCCTACTGGTTGTATTCTACTGTGGTAAAACCATGTGGCAAAAACTCCTGATACCCTACGCCATGGTAATCGAAGAAAACCTTGACATCTGAATAAACTTTGCTTCCTTTTTTTAGACTTGGCTCTTCCATTGGGACGATTGGACATTGGTTTATGTCATAACCACATACTCATGATTTGTCATCACTTAAGACACTAGTAAGCAAATCTGGATCGCCCTACCGCTGCCGTCATTCACCTTATTTTTTGAACAGTCCTATGACAACATTAAGGTAGCTATAAAATTTAGTTCTGGTCATATCCTGATAAGGCTAACTTGGATAGCGAAACGCGCGACGAGAAACAGTATTATGTTCTGGTATAGAAAAAGTATTTTAAATGACTTCATTTCACGACGTAGTTTCCAATTCTACCAACGCAGTAAAAGCAACCTACTTCTATTTTATTTTTTCATTTGATATTTCGAAGTTTGAAAAATAAAACACCCAATCGACTATAAGTAATTTTTATTAAATAAGTTTAAATCTTCCAAATTGGTGAGGCTTGAACACCTCAGTTTAAAAGTAAAAAACCTAAAATCTAACACGATAACAGAGGTATATTTTTTTGAAAAAACGTAGCATACTCGCAAAATTTATTTTTTCTATCTTATACTTAGCACTCTAAGGAAACAGACAAATGGATTTCATGAAGAATTCGTAGTGTCACCATTATCGTTTGCATAATTGTTTGAAGTACCGTTGACAGCAAATGAAGTTCCCAGTCCGTAAAGATGGCCAGAAAACTTGGAGTCATCGATGGTGTCTTCGAAAAACATCTGAAAAAAATAGAAACTTGGATTAGAAATTGTTGAACCATTTTATTCTCTTTTGCTCATATTGTGATCACAAATGAGAAAATTATAATAACGACAGAAGAGATTAGTTTTTGGGGCAAAAACCTTTTTAGATTTCTACCTTCAGAGTCACAAAAACATTTTGTGTAAAAAATTAAAAGTAAATATCTATTATGTAAAGCATTTTACTTTACAGATAAATTTCAAAATGATGAATGTCAAATTGGTGTATATGTATGTGTTTTGCTTTAGATGTAGCCAATTTAATTTGTAACCTGATATATGTCTATAAACAGTATTGATGTAAATTATGAGAATGGGAAATGATCCTCCTGACGAAAATCAAGTAGTTTTCATAGAAGAGCTCTAAAACAAAGCATTCTAAACTTATCATTTCAACGTTTTTCTTTAAAAAAATTTTCAAATACTTGAAAAAGAGGAATGATATAATGCATTCAACATTTAAAGGGATTCGTGTCTATTTCACCATTTGGCAACATCGGTTATAGCTAATAAAGGACAATGAATCTGTCACCTGTATGAGACAAACAAAGATGACATATTTCAGAGGCGTGCTATTCTGTTTACTCATGTTCCGAGTTTCGAGACATTCTGTGACATATGACAATTTATGCACCTAACCTATCTTCCTCTATATAAATAAATAACAAAACAACTTTTTTTTATGTGGCTTGTGGAGGTGGTGTTGAACTATAATTTATATTTTGCCTTAATTTTTGATTTATAAAGATAATTTTCCTTTTTTAAAGTAGAATATCTAGGTATGTATAAATTATTTCAACTTGATATATTACATGCATTCGAGGCGCTGTTGCCAATATGTGAATTAGAAACAAATCCCTTTGAAAATTAAAACCCAACATTTGAAACAACAATTTGAATACTTTTCGAAGTGAATTTGAAAAACTCATTAATTAAACTCAACTTTATTTTATTCAAACTTGCATTTGCTGTAATAACCCAAATTGAGGAACATTACCCATTTCTAATCTGAACTAGTGTTCACTAGTTTAATAATCTCTTGAATACTTATGTTATACTTTTTTGAGATATGTGCAATAGTTACAGGTGAATACATTTTGAATAATTGATATAATATTGTATCTCTATATTTTATGAAAGGAAATCATTTGATACAATTTCAAACATACATCTATTTTCATTTCAAAAATTTATGTTTATAACTGTGACTTTGTGGAAAATCTTGTTCTGTCAAACATTTTCCAATTATATGATTGAAAGTTTACAAGTTCCGTTGCCAGTTTTTCACTGCATCAATTGACATATTCATGACTTTGAGGCATCCTGCAATTTTGTTAAAAATAAAGACAAATAAATTAACATTCAACATATTTCAGATAGAAGAAATATGCTCAAAAATGTATGTTACCTCCTTCATTTTGAAAAATGCCATTCCCGTTAGTAATGAATCAGAACCGGCCTGATGTTGTGGCCCAATCCTCTCAAGTTCTAGCTGTTCCGCAACTTCCTGTAGTCCCCCCTTCAGATTCTTGCAAGATTTCATGAGGTACTGATAATGGAAAAATAAAATACTGTTTTGAATGTTTGGAAACTTGGTATCAATTTATAGTAGAGTTTGAACTTCTTACCTTGACATCGTATATAGTTGGGAAATATAACTTCAATAAATCAAAAAATTCATTTTCATCTTGTGGCAAGTTGTTATCCGTTAATAGTTTTATAAGATATCCGAAATCATAGCCGGAATGAAAGGATAACCATTTTATGTTTTCCATCAAGACAATACCAGAAGACATTAGCAACTCTGCAAACTCAAGAGGTTCGATTCCTTCATCTTCGTGTTTTTTGAATTGAATGCCAGAATTCTGAAGCAGGTCTATACTGTCCTGGGCATACATATCTTCCCTAGAAAAAAAGCAAATGTTCATCTCCTCTAATATCAACAGCCTCTATTCTGTTTGAGTAATTGTAACTCATGTGATGAAATAGAGTATAAGAACTCCCGGTTCCCTAACTCAGGAATGCTGCAAGGATCAAATCTAGGACCTTCATTATTTATATTATTTATTGATGACTTGACCAAAAGGATTAACTGTTCAGAACTGCTTCACGTTAAGGATCTGAAGTTATATAAAATAATCAAAACTATGTATAATTGCTCAGATTATAAGATTGAGAATAACCCAATTAATCAAGCAGATGAAGAAAGATCTTGATATCATATATCACATAGCAGCCTAACAATTATATCAGCTAATATGAATCATACACGAGGGTTTAAGAATATCGAGGTAATCATCAAACTTTTCTATGCTTATGTAAAATCTGACCTCGAATATGGAATTTTGATAAGGTATCTGATTTATAATTTGTCCACAAGACAATAAATGTTTCAAATTTTTGTATTTTAAAACATTTAAGATGTATCCACATCTACTCTATACTTCCTAATCATTGATTATTGTTCAGAGTAGTCAATTATTATTGAACACACAGTTAAAATGTAACAATAATATAATACACAATGATGTCATATGTGCTCAGCTTCTGCAAAAAAATCTATTTCCATATTTCTCGCCTCAATTCCAAACACCAGTAACAATCTGTTGAAAATTCGTTTTTCTGTTAAACTGTGAAACTCTTGGTATATGTACATAATTCCAATTATACCAATTCCAGTTGTAGACCAAAAAACACCATAAAAGGCCGATATAAAAAATTGAATTTTTAATCCAAGTCATTCTGCATATAACAGTAAAACTGGTTATGTGCATGTATGTGTGGTAGTAAAAAAATTAATAATTTGGCTACTATTGTTGAAATCATTCATGAACTCTACCAATAATCTCCAATTCCAAATCAAGGAACAATAAAGCTTATCAACTGCTTCAAAAAAAACCCAGAATCTAAAAACACTAATGATTTTTTCTTAGAGCTTTTTGATGAGACAAAAAAGACTGCAGAAAGGTAGCAGGTTTTTGACAAATCTGAAGTTTCAATGATGAATACCTGCAATATAATTCCTAATTTGTTCATTCACAATGAATTCTATTATATTGTCAGCTGGAAACGAAATTCTTCATATATGTAAAAAAAAACAATATTTTTCTCAATTGTCATAAAGACTGATTTCTTTCCTTTACTCGGAAATAATTCAATTTCCAGAAAACACTTGTATTTGTGATATGTTCAATAATTAATTGCAATTCATATAAGTCTAGTGTATAAACCATGGTGGTATTTTACAAATCCTCATAGCCACAAGTGAGTTCCTGGATCTATTTTTGTTGATTTTTTACTTTTGAATGCCCATAGCAATGAAAATTGATACTTGCGCATAACTTAGACTTCAGTTTTGTGATCAAAGGACAAAAATATGTAAGTAATGACAAAAATATTTTCAAATTCAACATGAGTCCACCTGCCCTATAATCAACAATACTGAACAGGAAAAAATCCAAAATATGTGTGCTTACTGTAAATTGAACTTGAAGTTGAACTGCCATGTGGTATATGCTCCTCCTGGGGTCTTTCCATTATCATCCAAAAATGTTAGTCCAAGTTGTATTATTCTGAGTAAATCCACATTACACCTCAACATCTGGTACTGATAATCTGCTGAACTACGGAACTCCCCAATCGGTCTCGCAACAACTCCAGGGAACTCGGTATCCATTGCTACGTATTGGTATTTTTGAACAATTTGTCTGATTGTTCGAAATTCATCTTCCAAGTTGTGGGCCCAAACGTCTCTTATCCCGCAATCTTCATTGTTTGGGTGTTGGAGGCTACCGAGAGTAGCTGCAGGCATGTTTCTTCCGTATTCCGTGGTGATGCCAAAATCAAAAGTAGTTTTCAACAAAATCGGTTTCTACCCTGCCTTATCCTTTACCTGGAACGTCAGTAATATGGATTCGTTAGTTAATTACAAGAATATCAAGGAATTTTATAACTTCCTTATAAATTTGAAAGATCAAAGTACCTATAACTCATATATCTCGGAAATTTAAGTTTACATGGCATGATTAAAGGAGATGATTAGACAAAAACTCACCTTGTTACGCATTATTTCAAATATTCTGCCCAATGCTCGTCAACTTTCATTTATTTACAACTCTACCATTTCAAATTAATTTTGACAAAAATACAAAAACTAGCATTAAAATATTTCTTGACAGTTGTCACCTGTCACATCAGAACTCCATCGAATACCATGTTGCCAGGTTACCTCTAAATATTTCTCCCAATCTGTGGGAAGTTTATCATACTGATGAGACATCTATCGGAAATATTGTAACCCTATTAAAATGGTAAATATTTAAAAAGGTTATCGAGAACCGATAGGTGATATGTTTTTCAGTTGAACTGGACCAGTTCAACTGAGGAAGCCACAGTTGTAGCAAAACGCGTATTGAAAATAAATTTTATATTGTGAAAATTTGTATTTAGTATCATGATTAGCGTTTTGTTATTCTCAAGTCTAGAATAAAATACATACATTCGGTAGTTGAATGAAACAAATTGAAATACATTTGGAAACACTTCAGCTGCAGGCTATACAACAAAGAGAAAGAAATAGCTCTTTTTTCTAAACTCAGAACTATACTGATAAAAAAAGTGTTGAATTGGTATCATAGAAAAATGGAAAAAACACAATGAGGCTGCAGTGCTTTCCGGCAACTTGAACGGGGTCCGAGGCTGCATAAAAAAGAGGAATGGAAAATGAAATCAGTAAGATTAACAAATGATCCAATAATCAAATGAAACATGAATCAGAGATGAAAGAAAAAACAAACACGAAAAACATATTTGACATAGTTATCTCTTGCCTCTTTCATTGATAAATCAAATGTTGACTTAGGAAGTCTGGTGTGATAATACTTGTACCTGGATTAGATAAATTGTTATTGAATGTTATTGATACAGGTACAGGTATTCTCACACCACACTACCTGAGTTACCATAAACAAACTTTACGCAATTTATTTGATTCAGGTACTGGCATTAGCCTGTATCTGCCTGAGTCAACATAAGTTTTACGCAGCAGTAATATCCAGTCATCGAAGATCAACTCAGGATGTATGAACCTCTGAAGAAACTAGCCACCCGCGACAGAAAGAAATTCCAAAAATCGACGGCCTTCAAACCAGGAAAATAGTGACACTGAAAGCTAGATTAGATCACCAAGAAAAACAGGATAAAGTCTTAGCACTGTCTATAATTGTCACCAAAATGTCATTCTCATGTTCACTATTTTCAAAATTAAAAAAAGTTGAAAATATTCTAAAATAGCACAGGTATGTCATTGGTATCTCTTAGAAGTTATACTCGAATTTGAATGTAACTTTTGATTCTGAACAACTTTTCCAAATGACATTTTGCTGTAATTTTGAAAAAAGTAACCAACTTTTATTCTTGAACGAATTCAATATTTTTCGGCCTGCCCTGTATGCTGATTAACTTGAAGCCATTTCGAGTACATTCAATAGGGTTATCGAACATGCACTAACTTTTGGCGGTAATCTAGTTTTGATTGTGCAAAGAAAAAAAGTCCATTTGTTGCACATTTAATGGGGCCTCAGATCTACACCGAGATATAATCATCATTTTATGATGGAAAACATAATGATATTACTGTCAACGACCCGAAAATAATCATTTATGGTTTCAAAAGTCATCCTGTAAAATACAAAATGCGTATACCTATAACCAACAGAGGTCAAGGCTCCCAACCGGCATTTTTAATTGTGCATTTTATATCTTTACCGTCGAAGTCGGTAACGTTTCTATATACAGTAAACAGTTGCTTACTTTCCATAGGTTGTTCATATAGTGTTCAATTCCTGGCTAATGATAGTGAAATATCTATGAAAGATCATGGGTTTAGATAGTCATTGTCTTGTGTGTTACTCTTCACTAGCGACAGGAATTGCGCTACTTTACATATTTTTCGATGTAAATTATTTTCTGAGGTGCCTATTTACCATAGGCTGGGGAAGACTGTTCCAGAAAAGTAAAAAACCTGACGAAATGACTGAAGTATATGGTAGGTACATTTTTCATTGCATTTATTCACTGATAAAGAATAAGTTATCAATAGATTACTCCAGAATTGGAAATGCGATATTGTTAAGAGAGCTGTTTAAATTAAAATGTGTTGAAACCCATCACATATTTACTTTTTTACTTTAACACAAGAATTATCTACCGCAGAATTTTCATTCTGAGTATTGTTAAAAAACAATTTAATGTTTTACTCATCAAGAATGCATATTCATTTAGTCGACTATTTTTCCCGTATTAGTTTTGACGTAACAGACATACCTTGTATGGCTTCGTTTGAAAAGTTAATTGCAATGTAGCAAGTACACACGTAAAAATATTGAAAGTACTTGACATGAATCAGATTTCAAAATATGAAGTCAATAACATTATTGAACAACTCGATTGAGATATGAATGGTCATCATTCTTTTACGAAGTTGAACGAAATAAAATGCATGTTGCATCTTCAACAAGGTAACGCTTCAACTATTGATGAACGAAATACCAGGTTATTACAAAAAGTAGTTTTGTGAAAAAACAAATTTCAGTCTTTATTGATTGTTTTTGGGAAATGTTATCATCGGTTTGGGGAATGATATTTGTAACCCCCCAAAATTTGAAAAGGCAATGTGAATATTTCAACATTTTGGGGTGCCAACACTGGTTGCTGATAGGCAACGTTTGACTATATGTAACGAAATATTCGTTACATTCTACAGAAGAGTATCTAATGGATGGAATCTTTCGATGAGCGATATATCAGGCTATCACAAAAATTAGTTTTCTAAAAAATTCATATCAGTCTTTATGGATCAATCAATTAATCAATCAAAATATGCTTCATCGTCTAAGATGCACTCTTAATAAAGAGTGATCATGTACATAAATACGTTGTCATACATATATAATAAAAGTCAGATCGTGAGTTTTAAAAGGAGTTTTAAAATGAAATGTATTTCATAAAATAATTTTGTGACAAAGCTAACTCAAAAGTAGAAAAAACAGATTCTTTTATTGGGCCCATAACTAAGAAAATGGTCAACCATCGACACGTGTTTTGGGCTTTTGGTCCATAAACAGTCCTACGAACCAACTCTCTTCGTTATGATTTGCTCATCAAGAAATCTTTGATCTGAATGGCATCTGTTCATCTGAAAAGCACACACACGCACGCACGTACACACCCACGCACGTATGCACGCACACGCAGACACGTGTGTGTGTGTGTGTCTGCGTGTCTGTTCGTGTACCTACGTGTCTGTTCGTGTACCTGCGTGTCTGTTCATGTACCTGCGTGTCTGTTTATGTCTGGGTGTCGGTTTGTGTCTGCGTGTCAGTTTGGGTCTGCGAGTGAAATTATGTCTGCGTGTCTGATCGTGTATCTGCGTGTTTGTTCATGTCTGCGTATCTGTTCGTGCCTGCGTATCTGTTCATGTCTGCGTGTCTGTTTATGTGTCTGTTCAGTTCAGCGTTTCAGTGTCTGCGTGTTTGTGAATCTGTTATGTCTGTTCGTGTCTGCGTGTCTGTTTGTGTCGGTGTTCCCGTTTGTGTGTATGTGTTTCTGTTTTTGTGACTGCATGTCTGCGTGTGTGTCTGCATGTCGGTTTGTGTTTGCGTGCCTGTTTGTGCCTGTATATGTTTGTTTGTGTGTCTGCGTGTCTGTTTTTTTTGTGTGTGTTTGCGTGTCTCTCTGCGTCTGTCTATGTCTGTTTGTGTCTGTTTGGCTGCGTGTGTGACACACACGCACACACACACAAATACGCAGGCACACACAAACACGCACAAATACGCATACATACAAAAAGACACGCAGAAACACACACGCAGACACACACAGAAATACAAACAAATACGCAGACACAGACACACAGGCACACACACACACACGCAGATATACTCATGGCATTTGAACATTATCAGAATTCTTTTTTAATTTTGTAATATTGATTATCGATTTTGTCCTAAAAAAATTTCATTAGGTGACTCAGTACTCGTCACTGTAGAAAATATCAAAAATATCATTCAGTTCTATGTTTTTCAAGCCATTGGTAAGTTGAACTGAATGAATGAAGCATTATACGAAGATTATTTTTCGCTGATAACATATAAAATACTCAAAATCACATGTGGGGATATAGCTCAGTGGTAGAGCATTCGACTGCAGATCGAGAGGTCCCCGGTTCAAACCCGGGTGTCCCCTCTTTTTTCATTTTTGTAGGGTGTTTGTGTGTGTATGTTTGAGTGCATAGGGCACACAATCATCTCCTATCGATCCAGAATTATGTGGTCATTTTTGAGGCCCCACAGTTCTAAACCGTTTTTAACATATTCCCTTATGTCCAGTGATTCAAATGGTCGAGTGCGATGTATCACAGTCTGTGGGGATGGTACTTGCACAGTGCTGCCCTCTGCGGCGTATCTATGTATTTTAGACTTGTATTATTTAATTCAATATTGTATATTGTCTCATTTTGAAGCTGAAGTTTGTGAACACTTAACTACATTCCTATTGCTGGCGTTTTGTTGTACAAAATGTAAGGGTGGAATATCCTTCGGGTCTCCATATTTAGCCATCCTAGAGTACTTAAGGATTCGAAACAAGTTTTGTATAGTTTGTAAACTTCTCTTGTAAGACTGTAACAAACTCGGGCCATACACAGTATCCGCGTAGACTTTCCATTGATACTTTCCCTATTCGAATATATCGTTTTCAAGTTGCATTTAATGAATTCTTTGAACACACTATTGATGATTTTGAAGATGAATACAATTGCTGATCTGTGAAATCTATTTCAAACTGATAGCCACTGCAATCAATAAAGCATAACTGCTATAATAGTATACCGATTACATTTCGAAGTAACTCTCATACTACGATTCTGTAATTTTTGCAATATTTATATTTGACTCTGATTTCAAACCAAATTACAATGAGCTGCAAAAGTCAACATGAGCTCGTATAATAGTATTATGTATTGTTAGTTTGGCCGCAATTGATAAGTGCTTAAAGATTCATGTGGAGGAGTATAGTCTTTTGCTATCTTTCTATTGAGATTTATTGTGTGTGCCTGTTTATGTGTCTGCGCATGTTATGTTTTCCTCCTCGCAGGAGTATTTGTGTTTGTCTGTGTGTGCCTGTTTGTGTGTGTCTGCGTGTCTGTTTGTGTGTGTTTGTTTGTGTGTATCTACGTGTCTGTTGGTGTCTATTCGTGTGTCTGTTTGTGTGTCACACCCAGACACGCAGACACACACAGACAGACACACAGACAGACACACACACAAACAGACAGGCACACAGAGAGAGCCCTGCGGTATACCAGAAGGAACTGTGATTGAGGGAAATATTGAGTAACCATATTTTACATATCGGACTCTGCAGGTAAAATAATTTACAATCCATTTCAGAATGTCTTTCTGAATACCCAAAGCATTTAGTTTATGCAACAACAAATTGTGATTTTCTCGGTCAAATGCCTTTGAAAAATCTGTGTAAATAGAATCAGCCTGGTGTCTATTTCCGAAGACACACACACACTTGACCGATTTTCATGAAATTTCCTATGTATATTCGGTAGGTCTGAGAATAAGTTTCAATCTATTTTTCATACATGATGAGGAAGTTCCACTCTAAACTTTAAATATAGTGGACTAGTTATATTTCATACACACACATGATATGGACAGCAAATGAAAATATTTACTGGAAAGAAGTGAAAATCAAATGACGTAAAATAGACGTAAAAATGGTGGATTGTTTCTTATGCACGTCCACAATATAGAATATATATCATGGAGGTGCATAACACCTATATTATAAATGTTATATAAAAGGATTGAAGAAGGAAAATATTCAAAATGCTGGAAAACAAGATGGCCTCCAATTTTGAAGAGTTATAACTAAAAAAAATTAAGCTAAATAAGTTTTCATTTACAAGAAAGTAAACTTTAAATTGAATGAAACCCATCAATTTGTTACATTACACAATTTATAAGACATAAAAGCTTATGGTTACATTATGTATTCTAGCTTTTCTATACAAGTAAATTTTTCGAAAAGCTTTCTAATAATATGAATTGTGCAATGTCATAAACTGATGGGTCTGATTTAATAAACAGATTTTTTTATAAACTGTAATTTTTTGAGTAGAAGTTACAATCTTCTCAGGCCGGATTACGGAAATACAATTCAAGCTATCTAAATCATTACTCATCATTTTCCGGTTGACACTTTACAACTTTTCCTTAAGTTTTGTCATAATATGATAAGGGGTTGACTCTCAGCAGGCACAGATTAATTGTAATGCAAAAAATTAGTTATTTCGAAAATAATTTGTTGAATTTTGAATTATTTTTCAAATGCCACTTTTAAACAAATCACTTTAGGAAAATTGTGAGTGGAAACTGTTTTCGAAGTCAGCCATATGAACATGAAATATTATCACGTAACAACAAAAGTTTTTTTGAATTCATTTACATAATTCATTTGTTCGACTTCTAATGTATATCATTATGATAAAGAAATCATTCATTGCATTACAATGTGAAAGGAACTATCCTTTATATATTTCTCACAAAAAAATAGTATGAAAAATTGAAACCACACATGCATTTAGGCTTTACTATAGGAGATAAATGTTATTCTCAAAATTTTAAATTGTGAAGGGGAAAGTAAGTGGTACCACTTTAAAGGGCTTTTAATTCCCTTGCCAATGGTAATTGCTATAGTTCAGGTAATGTTGATCAAAAACGAAGAATAAAGTTGTGTTCCGGAGATTGAAAATATAAAAAATTCCATAGAATCCATTTCATTATTTATTAACCTCATCCAGTTTTGTGATTTTCTCGTAAAGTGAATCGTTAGAAATCCTTTAAGAAACTGCCTCAAAGTTGTTAATTGTGGCCTAATATACCCGTAGTCCAAAACTTGATACATTATTTATTTCGTCATGGTGTTCCTAATGACATTTTAAGTCAGTTCAAGGAAAAAGTAGAACATGCCTCCACGAACAAATAAGTACTTTTAGCTGTTTTCTTGGCTATTGAAGGCGTTTTCGATAGAAAGTCCTCAAAAGCAATCATGCTGGCGGCCAGGACAAGAGGGATCGCCATTACAAGCAGCAGCTAGATAGACTGCAACTGTGGGATCTTTGTAATCAGCGAGTTACTTCGTCTTCTGGACCATATTGGATATAAAATACTGGGTTATGTAGATGATTCAGTCATCCTAGACTGAGGCAAATATAGTGAAAAGGCGCCCTGAATATTATGAGGTGGCCCGGCAAAAAAAAGCTTAACGAAAGCCAATCAAAATCGGCCATACGAGTATCTAGTAGTATCCACTAAAAAGACTAAAATAGAACAATAACTACGAAATGAAGAAATGCATGGAAGGTTTAATATCTGAGTGATACTAGATTCAAGACTGATCTGGAACCAAAACCTAAACAAGATAAAAAGAAACGCAGAGGTACCACTAATGCTAGCAGCCGTTCTAATGGAAGGGTGTGGGGACAAATCTGACATGATGACCCGTGGTGATTTTTTATGGTAGCCAAAGATGGAATGAGCTACTGCTGCTGACAAATTGAGCAGGTTGCAAATAGTTGCTCATTTAGGAATAGTGGGAGCGGTATTGGAGGTACTATGTATTCGACCCCTTTATTAGTGTCACTATTTTTCGGTTTGAAGGCCGTCGATTTTTGGACTTTCTTCCTGACGTTTCGCTGGCGCGAGTGGCTAGCTTCTTCAGATGTTTATAATCCTGAGTTTATCTCCGATGACTGGATATTACGGGTGCGGGGAACGGTTAAACAAAATGTTTTCTTCGTATTTTTGTTGATAATAATATTTTTCTAGAAAATTACTTGGATTTTTTTTAGGCATCTGTACTACTCAAGATTTG